>JAABKJ010075445.1:78077966-78380400 GCA_011634705.1 Andricus grossulariae | reverse complement strand
CATTTCATCTTTTTGGTGGAAAACTAATTTTCTTAGTTGAAAATTTAATTGTTTTGTTAAAAATTCATTTTATTTGCTTAAAAAAATTTGTTTAGAAGTTTACATATTTTTTTTAAAGTTATTTTTTTTAGTAGAAAATTAATCTTTTTGGTTTAAATGTTATTTCTTTAATTAAAAATTAGTTTTTCCTTATTGAAAATTAATTTTTTAACTCAAAATTTAATTTACATCGATTTCGTTGAAAAATTATTTTATTTTTTTAGAAACTTATTTCCCTAACTTAAAATTAAACTATTCTAGTTTTTGTTGAAAATTGATATATTTGACTTGAAAATTGGTCTTTTTTTGGTAGAAAATTAATCTTCTGTGTTGAAAATTCAAATATTTGGTTAAAAATTCATTTTTCTGATCGCAGATGAATCATCTTCGTTAAAATTTCATTTCTTTGGTTGGAATTTAATTTCTTCGCTTAAAATTCATATATTTAGTTGAAAATTATCCTTTTTTAATAGAAAATTTAATTTTTTTGGATGAAGATTGATTTCAAAAATTTTTAGGAAAAGTAGTTTAATTTTTAATGAAGAAAAAAAAACAGAATCTTCAACCAAATATACATTCTAAAAAAGTAGCTTAACTGACGAACAAATAATTGAATTTTTATCTAAAAAATAAATTTTCAACCAAAACCAGAACAGTTACATTTTAAGTTTAAAAAAAATGTTCAACAAAAAAAACCGAATATTTAACGAAATAGTTAAATTTTCAACTCACAAAAAATGTTGCTTTTTATTTAAAGAAATAGTTCTTTGTTCCAATGAAAATTTTTCTTTCATTTAAAATTTTTATTTTTTTATTTTCAAGTTATTTTTTATTAAATGAAAAAAATTCTGTGGAAGAAACGGTTTCTTGTGAATCACTCAGAAAAAATATTTGTTTACAATTAAAGAAACCGCTTCTTCCACCGAATTTTTTTCATTTATTAAAAAAAAACTTCAAAATAAATCAAATAATTTTAAATAAAAGACAAATTTTCATTGAACCAAAGAACTATTTCTTTAAATGAATAGAAACATTTTTTGTTTGATAGCTAATGATTCGAAGAAATTTTCTTGGAATAAGAATCTTTTTCATTTAAAAAAAAAATCTTTTTTCGGTTGAAATATCAGCTATCACATTTTTTGCTGAGAATTCATCTTTTTCGTTTGAAATTTTGACTACTTTGTTGAATATTAGTTTTTTTTTGTTAAACATTTTTTTTTAAACTTAAAATGTAACTGTTCCGGTTTTGTTGGAAAATTTATTTTTTCGATAAAAATTCAACTATTTGCTAGACAGTTGAGCTACTTTGTCAAAATGTATATTTTTGGTTGAAGATTCTGTTTTTTTTTTGTTGAAAATTAAACTATTTTTCCAAAAATTAATTTTTTTTTTATATTCATCATTTCAATGGAAAATTTATTTATTTGGTTGAAAATCAAACTACTTTTCCAAAAATTCATTTTTTTTAGATTCATCATTTCAATGGAAAATTAATTCCTTTGGTTGAAAATTCTACTTTTTATATTGGTTTGAAAATTCGTTTCTTTTTGGTTAAAAATTGATTACTTTATCTTCAAATTTAAGTATTCCATTTTTAATTAATTCTTCCACTATTTGGTTAAAAATTCATGTATTTCATGAACAGTCCTTGATAGAAAATAAATATTCTAGCTTCAAAATGTATTTTTTTTCGGTTGAAATTCAACTTTTTGGTAGAAAATACATTTTTTTTGGTTTAAGATTCATTATTTGTTGAAAATACGTTTTTTTTAATAAAAAATTAATCTTTTTCGTCGAAAATTCAACTATTTGGTTCAAAATGGATGTATTTTATTGAGAGTTTATCTTTTTTGTAGAAAATTCAACTGTTTTGTAGAACATTTATTTTTTTTTTTTTTAATTAATTTTTTGTAATAAAAATCTAACTTTTGCATTTTTGGTTGAAAATTGATGATTTTAGTTTGAAAATTCAACTATTTAATTAACAATTTATGTAATTCATTGAAAATTTGTCCTTTTTAGTAGAAAATTAATTTTCTTGGTGGGAAATTCAACTATTTGGTTGAAAAATTATGAATTTTGTTGAGAATTTGTCTTTTTAGTAGAAAATTAATCTTCTTGGTTGGAAATTAATCTTTTTGGTTAAAAATTTAGCTATTTGGTTGAAAATTCAAATTTTGTTTTTGAAAATTAACTTTTTGGTTAAAACTTTAACTGTTTAGTAGAAAACTAAATTTTTTAAATAAAAATTCAACTGAAAGTCAACTAAAAGTAATATATTTACATATTTGCCAAAAAACCCAAACATTTTTATTTTTATTCATGACATTGATTCTGAAAATCTTTTAAAATAACAGAGCGAAGCATTGCAAAATAAATAAATAAAAAACAACACTTGGATTTACCCCTTAAAAAATATCAATTTTTTACAAAAAATGAAATAGTTAAACTTTCAGTTCAAGGAAATAATTTTCAACCAAAAAAACGAATTTTCAACAAAATAGTTCAATTTTCAACTAAAAAGAAAAATTTTCAAATAAAATTAAGAAACTTCAACTGGAATAGTTAAATTTTAAACAAGAAGATTACTTTTCAAATAAAAAGATTAAGTTTCTACCAAAAAATACAATTAAAAAAAATACATGAGTTTTTGACAAAATACTTGAATTTTAAACTAAAAAAATAATAATTTTCAATCGAAAATGGAATAGTAACATTTTGAGTAAGAATTTTCGAACAAAAAAATTGATTTTTACTAGAAAAGATAAATTTTCAACCAAAACTTAAATAATTAAATTTCACGTTAGAAAAAATAATGTTTAACCATACAGATGAATTGTCAAATAAAAATATGGAATTTTCAATTAGAATAAGTTAAATTTTCAGTTAAAAAAATTACTTCCAACAAAAAAAAACTAACTTTCAACAAAAAAAGGTATCTTTCAAGAAAACAGTTACATTTTCATAAACAAAATAAATTTTCAAATAAAATTGTAAATGTTTAACTGAAATAGTCGATTTTTAAGCCAAAAAGATAAATTTTTTAACTAGAATGACGAAGCTTGAACTAAAATAATTGAATTTTTGACCAAAAAGATTAATTTTCAAGTAAGAAGATTAATTTCTACCAAAAAAGATGAATTTTCAACTAAAAAAGATAATTTTTTCAACCAAAAATGGAATAGTTATCAAGTGCTATGAGGCTAGATAAAATGTTAGGCGTAAGCCAAGTCTCAGATACGGGTATGATATGATAGGAACAGGGCATGATGTTTACATTCGTGGTAATGGGCAGGCAAAGACAGAGCGTTAACGTGACAAATATTTAAGGTTTCCATTTTGACAGTGATGAGTAAAGTTGAAGTGTAGTTAAATATAGAAGTGTCTGAAATACGTAAACCAACAAAATCCAGTTTACATGATTACGATTGAATACAGGGAATAAAACACATAAAATGGTAAAAATTAGAATGGAAATGAGCATTGTGAAGTTAACATAACACATATTTAGGATATACATTGAAAATGTAAAATGGTTAGTTTCAAGTTGCAAGTTTCCTGAAAGAGTGGCAGCACATAGGAAAATATGGAAGAAATAGAAATAACATGATCAATAACCAACAGAGCCCAAATTAAGCAATTACAAATAGGGTTAAGTAGAGTCCAATAGTTGCTGAAGTGACAGTTTAGATATAAATCTAAAAGAATCGTCAGTGGTACTTAGGCATGAAAATTTAAGTATACCGTAGAAGTATAAATCTCCGAAATAATGCGAAAAACAATCTTGATATTTTCTGTAGAATCTGGTGCTGTCGATACAATAATAGATATTTCAGATAGAAAATAAAACACAATATAACCAGGATTACTTTGACTTAACAGATTTTTTGTTCAACATAATAAATCCTATTATCACAGTTAGAATTACTAAGAAACCTTTCAGTTAATAAATACAGATTTTTAATTGAGAAAACTATTATGTATACTTGATGAGTAAGAAATCGATCTAGTGGACAAGTTATATTATATTCACCGACATGTATACTTAGGATAGCATTATAAGGCAGTAGTTGCTATCTAAGTCCCTCGTCCGGCTGCAGATTAGCCAGGTAAGTTCGTGGAGATTCATCCTCTCTGCGACAAAAAAATTTTCGTGCGCAATCCACAGATATTTGATTATTTTATCTCTTCTGACACCCAGGGCAATGGCGTCGATTTTTCTGTTCAAAGATGACAGGGCCTCACGCAGATAAACGAGGTGTTTATCTTCGCTCGACCATCCGAAGTTTTCTGTATAAAAGTCTCTGAAAACATTACGTCTCTCAACGAATTTATCTTTCAATGGTTGATTACCGAGTTTCGCGGGAATGATGGGGGGTTGGAGGATTCTTTGATTACAGGTGCCTGTATGACGCTATGTATTTTGACCACATCTTTCTTCATGAAGGGAACGTGAAGAGCCCTAGCTATCTAGTCTATGGTCGTGAAAAGGTCTTCATTCGGTTTCAAAGGGAAATTATGAATTCCCAAAGTCGTTTGAAGGGCTGCCTGCTCGCTTATGTTCAGCGTATGCTCATTTTCAAATTCTGTGATCCTGGAAAGAATCTCCTGAGACTGCGCAAGAGCTTCCTTTGTCCTTCCAATACAGCATTTCTGATCATAGCAGTGAGATCAGGCTCGATGGAGGTAGCCGTTGCTGCTGAGGGGGCAGGAGCGTGAGGGGAAGACGCAACATCGGTGTTGCGAATATTAATTACAGTTTTCCCATACGAACTCCCATCCACTGCTGTAGAGATGTCGCTGACGCTTTGCCCTCTGCATTTTATGCAGAAGCAATCTGCTTGACCCTTTTTGATTTTATCAGAGATTTTGTTTGGAATGTTAAAATTTGCACAGGTCAGATGAGTCAAACGCCACACTTTAAACACACAATCACCTCAGTACCTCATCTGGAAATGATTTCCTTGCACTGTGGACACGCACTCATTGCTCTAAATGATCAATGACGGTTATTGATTAATCCCAAAACAGCAACAATCCAGCAATTTCGAGGAAAAAAAATTTGCTCAGGGGCATCAGCAACACAAAATGTCACAACTTGCAAATTTTTATTGAAAAAAGGGCAAGAAAAACACGCGAAACTTTGAAAATCCGGAGAGCAGCAAATCGACACGTTCACTCCAAAGACCGTATTTATATATTCCAGCAAATCCATTATTACTCTTCAATAATGCAAAGGAGTCACCATCAAATGTTGATAATACAATTTGTTCTTGGGTTGGCGTGGGCCCGTAGCGATGTCGTGTTACAAGTAGTTTAACTGTTTATCCGCAGGAAAAGTGTATTTTCGAAGTTTGAACTACCGGTTCGAATTTATAATCGGAGTAAGCTGAATAAATGGACGTTTGTCAAGTACATATCCAAGTACGTTACAAAAAGGAAGCCTGGTAGTTGGTGAGCGGGCAGGAGGAGACCAGGACCTGGCACAGAGAGAATGCTCGGTACGAGGAGAACGGCACCTGAAATGAAGAAGAGGCTTGGTAGGAGATAGATACCTGGTAGAAGATGTTGTACGTCAGGAGTAGAAGATGAGCCGCCACAAGAAACAACATAAATGGGGGCGCAAGCAGGAGGACAATCATTTCGTGAACTTAACTGTGCCGAAAGAACCCAGTTATTAATTTTTTTCTGAAGTATTTTGGTATATCAAGAACTTCTAGAGGCAAAATTGTGTGGGAACGCTGAGAGGACATGTTGGCAAAATTGGTCTAGTAAAATTAAAAGCTGGACCCGCGATATTCAGGAAACACAATTCTGGTAGGAACTTGGAAATTCGCTCTTCTGCAAACATACGCTGGTGCCATTGTTGTTTTCAACAAAATGCATACATTTTTAAACTAATATTAGAATTTCCAACTAAAGAAGATCAATTTTCAATAAAAAAACAAATGAATTTTGAACCAAATAGTTCAATTTTCGACCAAAAAGAGAAATTTTTAATCATAAACATTAATTTTCGACCAAAAATGACGAATTCTCAACGAAATACATGAATGTTCAACCACAAATGGAATAGTTATATTTTCAGTTAAAAAAATTAATATTCAACCCAAACTAAAGAATTTTCAATAATATAGTTAAACTTTCAACGAAAGAATTGAATTTTTAACCAAATAGTTGAGTTTTTGACCAAAAGGATAATTTTTAACCCTGGGAAAAAAATTGTCAACCAAAAAGTTGAATTTTTACAATAAAAAACGAATCAGCAACGAAATAGTTGAATTTTCAACCATAAAAATGAATTGTCAACCAAAAAGATCAATTTTTCACTAAAAAGATTAATTTTTCATCAAGAAGATTAATATTCTCCCACAAAAGACGAATTTTCAACCAAAAAGTTGAATTTTTAACTAAAAATCAATTTTCAACAAATAAGATTAATTTTCTACCAAAAAGGGTGAATTTTGAAACATAAAAAACAAATATGCAACAAAATAGTTAAATTTTGAACCAAAGAAATAAATTGTCAACCAAAAAACTCAATTTTTCATCAAGAAGATTAATATTCTACCATAAAACACGAATTTTTAACCAAAAAGTTGTATTTCGAACTAAAGAAGATAAATTTTCAACCAATAAGATTAATTTCCTACCAAAAAGGATGGATTTTTAATAAATTACATACATTTTCAAACAAATAGTAGAATTTTCAACTAAAGAAGATCAATTTTCAACCAAACATGGAGTATTTAAATTTTAAGTTAATAAAAAATCAATTTTCAACCAAAACATAAAGAATTTTCAACGATATAATTAAATTTTTAACCAAAGAAATAAATTTCTTAACTATAATGAGGAATCTTCAATAAAAAAAATCTTTCATCAAGAAGAGTAATATTCTACCACAAAAGACGAATTTCCGACAAAAAGTTGAATTTTTAACTAAAGATAAATTTTCAACCCATAAGATTAATTTTCTACTGAAAAGGATGAATTTTTCACCATAAAATATTAATTGTCAACCAAAAGGATGAATTTTTCATCCAGAAGGGTAATATTTTACCACAAAAGACGAATTTCAAACAAAAAGTTGAATTTTCAACTAAAGATAAATTTTCAACCAAAAAGGTACATTTTTTATCAAGAATATTAATATTCTACCACAAAAGACGAATTTTCAACCAAAAAGTTGAATTTTTTACTAAAGATAAATTTTCAAACAAATAAGATTCATTTTCTGCAAAAAAGGGTGAATTTTGAACCATAAAAAACAAATTTGCAACAAAATAGTTAAATTTTTATTCAAAGAAATAAATTGTCAACCAAGAAGATTAATTTTTTATAAAAAAAGACGCATTGTCAACAAAATACGAATTTTCAACTAAAAAAGATAAATTTTCAACAAAAAATGGAATAGTTATATTTACAGTTAAGGAAATTAATTTTTAATCATAAACAAATTCTCAACAAAATATAGTTTCATTCTCAACCCAAGAAGCGAATTATCGACCAGAAAGACGAGTTTTCAACAAAATGCATACATTTTTAAACTAATATTAGAATTTCCAACTAAAGAAAATCAATTTTCAATAAAAAAACAAATTAATTTTGAAACAAATAGTTGAATTTTCGACAAAAAGAGAAATTTTCAACCATATAAAATAAATTGTCAACCAAAAAGTTGAATTTTTTATCAAGAAGATTAATATTCTACCACAAAAGACGACTTTTTGATCAAAAAGTTGAATTTTCTACTAAAGATAAGTTTTCAAACAAATAAGATTAATTTTCTACCAAAAAGGGTAAATTTTAAACTATAAAAAACAAATATGCAACAAAATAATTAAAACTTGAATCAAAGAAATAAATTGTCAACCAAGAAGATTAATTTTATTTTAAAAAAAGACGAACTGTCATCAAAATACAAAATTTTCACCATAAAAAAACGAATTTGCAACAAAATAGTTAAATTTTTTACCAAAAATGACGAATTCTCAACAAAATACATGAATTTTCAACGAAAAAATATTTAAGAATATACTTAAACTTTTAAGCAAAGAAATTCATTTTTAACCATATAGTTTAGTTTTTAACCAAAAGGATGAATTTTTAAACATAAAAAATTTGATTTGAACCAAAAAGATAAATCTTTCATCGAGAAGAGTAATATTTTACCACAAAATACGAAATACGAAAGTTAAATTTTAAATCAAAGAAATAAATTTGGGACCAAGAAGATTAATTTTATAAAAAAAAGACGAATTGTCAGCAAAATACAAATTTTCAACTAAAAAAGATAATTTCTCAACCAAAAACGGAATAGTTATATTTTCAGTTTAAAAAATTAATAATTAACCCAAAATAAAGAATTTTCAATAATATAGTTAAACTTTTAACCAAAGAAATGCATTGTTAACCAAAGAGTTGAGTTTTTGACCAAAAGGATGACTTTTTTACCATATAAAATGAATTGTCAACCAAAAAGATGAATTTTTCATCAAGAAGATTAATATTCTACCACAAAAGACGAATTTTCAACCAAAAAGTTGTCGGGAATTTTATTATTAGGAAATTTTATTATTTGAGAATTTAATTATTAGGAAATTTTATTATTTGGGAATTTTCCGATTCGGTAATATTATAATATATTCGGGAATTTGATGACTCGGGAGTGTTCCAATTCGTAAATTTTATTATTCGGGAATTTTATTATTAGGAAATTCTATTACTCGGGAATATTCCAGTTCGTGAATTTTATTATTCGGGAATGTTATTATTAGGAAATTTTATTATTAGCGAATTTTGTTATTCGGGAATTTTCCGATTCGGGAATTTTCTAGTTCGGATATTTTATAATCGAGCAATTTTCTCTCGGGAATTTTATTATTCGGCAATTTTCAAATTTGGTAATATTATGAATTATTCGGGAATTTTATGACTCGGGAATATTCCAATTCGGCAATTTTATTATACGGGAACTTTATTACTAGGAAATTTCATTATTCGGGAATTTCCTAACTGGGCAATATTATATACTATTCGGGAATTTTATTACTCGGGAATATTCGAGTTCGGGAATTTTATTATTCGGGAATGTTATTATTAGAAAATTTTATTACTCCGAATTTTCTTATTCGAGAATTTCATTTTTCAGAAATTTAATTCTTTGAGAATTTAATTATTCGGGAATTCTCCAATTTAGCAATATTATAAACTCTTCGGGATTTTTATTATTCGGAAATTTTATTATTTGAGATTTTTATTATTCGAGAATTTTCCGATTCGTGGATTTTCTAGTTCGAATATTTTATACTTAGGCAATTTTTTGTCGGGACTTTTATTATTCGGCAATTTTCAAATTCACAAATATTATAAACTGTAGGGAATTTTCCAGTTCGGGTATATTTTTATTCGGGAATTTCATTATTCAGAAATTTTATTATTTAAGAATTAAACAATTCGGCATAGTTGTAAACTCTTCTGGAATTTTCCAATCCGGAAATTGAAAAATCGAAAAAAAAACTATTCGGGAATTTTATTAATCGGGAATTTTCCAATTCGGTAATATTATAAACTATTTTGGGATTTTATTGCTCGGGAATATTCCAATTCGGGAATTTTATCATCCCGGAATCTTATTATTAGGAAATCTTATTATTCGGGAATTTCATTTTTCATAAAGTTAATTATTTGCGAATTCAATTGTTCGGGAATTTTTCAATTCCGGAAATTTATTATTCGGGAATCCTGCAATTCGGCAATATTATAAACTCTTCCAGAATATTTTAATTCGGGAATTGTATTATTTGGGAATTTTATTATTTGGGAATTTCATCATTCGGGAATTTTTTTATTCGGCAATATTATAAGCTCTTCGGGAATATTCCAATTCGAAAATTTTATTATCCGGGAATTTTATTATTAGGAAATCTTATTATTCGGAAAATTTATTATTTGGGAATTTTATCATTCCGGAATTTTCCGAATCGGGAATTTTCTCGTTCGGATATTTTATAATTAGGCAATTTTCTGTCGAGAATTTTATTATTCGGCAATTTTAAAATTCGGTAATATTATAAACTGTCGGGAAATTTCCAATTCGGGAATTTTATTATTCAGGAATTTTATGAGTCGGGAATTTTATTATTCGGAAATGTTATTATTCGCGAATTTTCTTATTCGGGAATTTTATTTTTCAAAAATTTTATGATTTGAGAATTTAATTATTGGGGAATTTTTCAATTCGGGAATTTTATTATTCGGAAATTTTATTATTCGGGAATTAAACAATTCGGCAATGTTATAAACTCTTTGGGAATTTCCCAATTCGGGAATTGGATTATTCGGGAATTTTATTATTAGGAAATTTTATTATTTGGGAATATTATTATTCGGGAATTTTCCGATTCGGGAATTTTCTAGTTCTAATATTTTATAATCAGGCAATTTTCTGTCGGGAATTCTATTATTCTTCAATTTTCAAATTAGGTAATATTATGAACTGTCGGGAATTTTCCAATTCGGGAATTTTATTATTCGGGAATTTTATGATTAGGGAATTTTATTATTAGAAAATTTTAATATTCGTGAATTTCTTTATTCCAGAATTTCATTTTTCATAAATTTTATTATTTGAGAATTTTCTTATCCGGGAATTTTATCATTCGGGAATTCTTCAATTCGGCAATATTATAAACTCTTCTGGAATGTTTTAATTCGGGAAATTTATCATTAAGAAATCTTTATTCGGGAATTTCATTTTCCGTTAAGTTAATTATTTGCGAATTCAATTGTTCGGGAATTTTCCAATTCCGGAATTTTAATATTCTGAAATTTTATTATTCGGGAATTCTCCAATTCGACAATATTATAAACTCTACGGGAATGTTTCAATTCCGGAATTTTATTATTCGGGAATTTTATTATTCGGAAATTTTATTATTTGGGAATTTTATTATTCGGAATTTTCTAGTTCCGATATTTTGTAATTAGGCAATTTTCTTTCGGGAATTTTATGATTCGGCAATTTTCAAATTCGGTAATATTATAAACTATTCGGAAATTTAATTACTCGGGAATATCCCAATTCGGGTGTTTTATTATTTGGGATTTTTATTATTAGAAAATTTTATTATTCACTGCTTTTCTTATTCGGAAATTTTATGTTTCAGAAATTATATTATTTGGAAATGCTCTTATCAGGAAATTTTATTCTTCGCGAATTTTCATGAATTCGTGATAGTGGCTACGTCAAAACTGGGCCCGTTTCGTTTCTTCGTTATTCAAAATATGTACTACTCAGAATTAGATTTAAACGTTTCATTTCAAAGCATTCCAAAACATTCAAGAAGATTTAGGCATTCCAAAATTTCAAAAAGAATTATAAAAAAATTCAAAAGAATTCAGGGGGTGAACGATAGTTTTTTTGAAGATCTCCAACTCCTTGCAACAACATCTATTATCCATCTTCGACAAATAATTAACTATTCCGTTTTTTAAATACTAAAAGATTCCGAGTCGCTTCTAAACGAAAAAATTCTGAACAGATATGCATTGATCTACGGGGGTGGACCAGCGATTTTTGAGAAGTTCTTGAACCCTTATTTTCCAGCTTCTACGAGATATGAGGTGCAAAAGTTTGTAAAGACTAAGGCAGTTATCAATCTACAAGGGCGGTTCATCATTTTTCAGAATATCTCCCATCCCTTGAAATCATCACTATTCTCCAAGGTGAACGTAGAATTTCTTCTCTTATTTTCCAATCATAAAATCTTTCAGAGTCGTCTGCATTTTTTGTCTTATTGTACGCCGAAAGATCTTTGTGTTTGAAAATTAAGGAAGTTTATTCTCCGCTTAGTCTAGAAAATTGTACTGACTTCAAGGATTAGGAAATGTTTTGAAAAATCTTTAGATTATTCTCGTACAGAAATGAACATCTTTACGAATCCCGAGTGGGCATAATTGACGAAGAATGTTTTTATAACGTACTACAAACGTTTTTTGGACATAAATGACAAATATGTTTATAAAATATTTCTCAAACATCCCAAAAACGTACAGTTAGGTAAAATCACGTTTAAAAAACGTCCAATGTCACAAAGGTGCCATAAAAAAGTTTTTGGATCATTACACGATTTTGGAATGTAATTTGGCCTGAACTAGGACGTTTTCAGAATATGTTATTAAAACTTACAATATCTTACATAATTCAAAAACATTTGTATGAAAACTTTAATTATTTAATTTTAAGTAAACTGAACACAAAATATCACAAAATAAAAAAATGTAAACAGTATACGATGGGGGGGGGGGGGGGCCGGAATTCATCGACCGGATGCTTCAAGATTTGCTCGAATTGACGCCCTCCGATATTCAAGCAAGCTTCGCTGCGTGGACGGAGATCTTGGGTCGCACTGTGGATTCCCAGTGGGCAAGAATTTGGCGATGTCTTTACGACATCGTTACGACATCTTTACGACAACTGTATGACGTCCTATGTCCATGTCGTTAAGGTGTCTTTATGATATCGTAAAGACGTCGTACGATCTGACGATGTCTATGATATCTTGAAGAAACCTTAATGACATGCACGGAGAAAAATGGAAGGTCAGTTTGTTCATCTAGATGTGCAGACAGACTATATTGGAGGGTCAACTATAGGATATCCCTTGAAGATGGCTAAAGCGACTATCTCTAGAGGGTTAAAACAAGAGGTTCAAATTGATTATCTCAGGGTGTCGGCTTGATAATCTCGACGGTCGCCTCGAACGTCATATAGAGTCGAACTGATCATCACAGAAGGCGGAATCGATCATTATGAAGGGTCGAAACGCTCATCGTTGAGGATCTATTTGATCATCTCAGATAGTCGACTTTATCTCCTCGGACAGTCAACCTGATCATCTTAGAGGGTTGTTTTGTTTATCCTACATTTTCTATGTTTGTTGTCCTTTTCCTACTTATTCCAGTCTCTCTCCTATAAGAGGCTGGAAATTATAAAATTAGGTGCAACTTATTAAACCTGAAATTTTATATGAAATACATAAATTCTGAAAGTTTTTTTTATTCATTGTGGATAGCGAGGTGTATGAGACATAATTTTATATGCAAAAACATTGCACATTTATAATATATTTGGAGCACGAATGGCTAAGAACGCGGCGCGGCGTCACTGTACTGCACTGAAATGTAAGATTTCAAACATTGAAGTGGATTCAGAAACCAATATCCCATATATCGTTACTTTCTGTATCGTAAATGAATGCTGAAATTTTTTGTACGTTTTGAGTTTGAAACCCCAGCGGGTACACAATTTGGCGACGACTTTACGACATCGCTACGACATCTTTGCGACAATTTTACGACTTCCTATGTCCATGTCGTAAAGTTGTCGTAAAGATATCGTAAAGTTGTCGTAAAGATGTCGCAACGATGTCGCAACGATGTCGTAAAGATGTCGTCAAATTTGATGCCCACCGGGACGACGCGGTGACAACAAATTGGTAGCTGAGAGTCTAGTTACGTCTTTATCCTTAATCCCTTGGAAGCATAAAATTTTACGTTGAAAATTCAAAAGAATAAACTTAATTCACTTTCCGTCATGTTCTCTGTTATGCACTTCACTCTCCACGCATGTTCGAAATATCAAAAAGCAGTTTGAACTTATTAAAAATATGTTTAAATTCAATAAACAGCAAATGTGACGCTGAACGACTCAATGGCAGTCACTCATTCCGAAAATGCTGTGAATCACGGTGCTTCCAACTCTCGTATATCCTATTACACTGCATTCATCGTGTCGACAAATGGATTGGTAACGATTGACGCGCTTATTTTATTATTATTATTATATCATTAAGCCGTTTCCCTCTCGGGGTAGGCGTGAATTGCTCGGTTGGAAAGTAGTGATGTTTGAACTGAAAAAAAGATGAATCTTGAACAACAACAAAATTAAATTTTAAACAAATAGTTGAATTTTCAACTAAAAAGATGCATTTTAAGTTTGAAAAAATTAATTTTAAACACATAAAAAATGAATTTTCAACTAAAAGAATAATTTTGCACCAAGAAAAATAATATTCTACGACAAAAGATGAATTTTCAATAAAATACATAAATTTCCACCCAAACATGGAATAGTTAAATTTTCATTTGAAAAAATTAATTTTCAACTAAAAAAAAAATATTCAACAAAATAGTTAAATTTTTACCCAAGAAAAAGGTTGACGATATAAAATGATGAATTATCAACAACAACAAAAATGAATTTTTAACAAAGTAGTTCCACTTTCAACTAATTAGTTTAATCTAAAAAAAAAATGAGTTTTTGGAAAAAATTCATTCTAAACCAAATGGTTGAATTTTTTACTAAACTAGTTACATTTTTGACCAAAAATAATGAAAAATTCTTCTAATAGCTTTCATAAACAGTTTATTGAAAAAACTTTCGTTTGAACTAAAATAAATATTTTTTCCAAACGAATAGGCTGAAATGATAAATTTTGAAAAACACCTATTTTAACGAAATTAACATGTATTAAAACGGTTTCCTTGTTTTAAACAAATATTTGTTTGAAAGGATTTTAAAAAAATCATTTTTTGATACAATAATTGAAAAAATTTGATTATATAAAATTTTATTTCAAATGTAGTTTAAAATTTACCGTAGTAATATTTTTTCCAACTTTTAGCATCAATATTTCTTGAGCTTATTATCATTCAATAAAAAAAACATATTATCTTATTTTTCCGGGATTTGTAGCAAAAAAATGTCTATAATATTGTGATTAAAAATTTTTATTTTCACGAAACAGACTAATTTTTTTAATTAATTATTTTATTATTATTTATACCCTCTTATTCCGGGAGCAATATTTTATTTTTGTAAAAAATTGTAAATTTAATTCTTAATCACTATCTGAAGCCGATTTTGAAAACAGTATTCCAAAAAGTTAATACCCCGGGAGCGTGTTTTTATTTCTTTTTAAAATGAAAATTGAATTTTTTCTCGCAATCCGCAGCTGAGCCAGCTTAACATTTTCGTTATTGTCCATTTCAAATTGTGAATTTCCACATTTATTTCCTCGAACCTGGAAAACTTCTTTTAATCGAACTTTTTAGCCTAAATTCAGTACTACTTTAGCTAGAGAATCGACATTTTTTTATCTTTAAATGTTGATTTAGATTTCAAGGAATGTTTATTCACAATTTTGAAAAATTATCATTTTGTTGGTTATCTAGTTCTGTACTGCCACCCCATAATTATTAATCTAGGTAAAAAAATTTCTTCAACTCAAATGAATAAATTATTTAATTTATCTATTTATTTTCTATATTTTTATTTGTTTATATATTTATTCAATTTATTTGTTTGATAATTTCTTCGACTTAATAATTTCCACATAATATTTATTCAACTAAAGTAAACAAATCCTTGGTACAGAGAAAACGAACAAACCCATTTCTTTGGATCAAGTCATTTTTTTCTATTATAGTAAAAAGAGTAATTTAATAGATTCATACCAGGAAAAAATTTTGAATTTACTACACTCAAAAGTCACCAATCGAAATTTGTATTCAAAACACACAAAACTATATATTATGATAACAAATATTTTTTTAAATACCTAGATTCAAAAAGAATTTTTAAAATTTTCAAATTAGTGCTTGTTTGCTTCTTAATTATAATTCATAAATTGAAACTTAAAAGATGAATTTCAATCAATTTTTTTTGCGATTGACTAAGAATACTAATTTTGACTGTAAATCCAGATAATATGAAATCTAAAACTTATATCAGAGATCCGGCTGTAAGGGACCGAATTTTTTAAATAGAAAAGTTTAAAAGTTGCAAGAAATTGCGTAAGAAAAAGCTTTAACGAAAGTGGAATTATGTGTTATTTAATGTGAAGGGACGAGCTAAGCTGGGTGGGATAATGCATAATTTGAGTACCCTCTTTGTCTTTGACTTTGCCTTCATTTAAAATTATCTTCTGACAAAAGGTCTTTAATTATTTTCATTTCTGTAATTAACTTTATCTGTAAATTATCTCTAATATTTGGTAACTTGTTACATTTTTTCATTAACAGCTTCTAAAAAATTGTTGCTGTTAAAAATAAATACATTTATTTTGAAAAGTGAAAAAGTGATTAAAAGTTATTAAATAATTTTTTGAATTCAAAAAAATTCACATGAATTCGATCAATTCGATGAAACTGATAAGAGTTCTAGATGAATTTTAGAGAATTCAGGATAAATTCAAAAAATAAAAGATAAATCAATGAATATAATAAAATTCGAGTGAATTGAGAGGAATTTAAAGGAATGCAGAGAAATTCGATGAAAATTTATAAACTTTCAAGTGAATTGAAAAAACTACAAAATATTCCACTGATTTCATTACATTTGTAGTATTTTAAGAAGAATGTAGCGAGAATTGAAAAATTCAAGATAATTTAAAAAAATTAGATATGTTTTTAAAATTCAGCATAAATTCATATGAATTAATAGTTTAGTGTATATTACAAAGATATACAAATAAATTGAAAAGGATATAAAAAATACAAAATATTCCACTTATTTTAGTAAATTTGTAGAACTGAAAAGTACACGAGTTTTACAAACTCTGTCTCTATTTAACACAGTAACAGTAACACGCCATGACGCTATGCTCTTCTCTTTACTCACCAACTTTATTTCTTTCATCATTCATTCATATTATATACAACACGCGGATCACATTACTAAATACGAAGAAACACGTTGTCGTATTATTGAACTCCAACTACAATTCAATTTGATTATTATTCACAAGAGTGATCCAAAATACTTGCACATGCTTGAACTAAATGGTGCTCATTGGCTCTGGTTCGAATGAGGCGCGCACTGCAGCCAATCAAACTATAATTCTAACATGCGCAGAGAAAGGCGACTCTATTAGCATCGCTGATTTCAAATGCAGTACCACACACAGACACACTACTGTTGAGCGGAGAGGATATGAGCGGTCGACAGTAAGCAAGCGTTACCAAGTGTTACTCTCGAAAATCGTCATAATAGAAAACGACAATATCGTTTAGAGATTTTATATTAAGGATAGGTAAAGTAGAACCGAAACGTACACGAGTTTTACAAACTCTGTCTCTATTTAACACAGTAACAGTAACACGCCATGACGCTATATTCTTCTCTTTACTCATCAACTTAATTTTTTTCGCCATTCACTAGTACTCTTGCGCGCGCCTATTAATTTTTTTATGAAACGGAATAAACCAAATACTTCATTTTTTATGTTATTTAGATTTGATTAATGTTGCAAAATATCCGTATAAAATATTTAGAAGACACCACAGGATGATGGCTGTATCCTCCAATAAGAAGCTCCATTTCATTTTTTTTCTACTGTTAAAGGAGTACATAATGGATTTCTCATATCTTATTTGTAGATAAATTCTGCAATCGTTATCATCTGGAAATATTGTGAATATAATTATAATTCAATTCATTATAATTGGCTCTTGAATATGTTCATAACTTAACTTATTTGTAAATTATATGGCCGTAATCTTTTTATCATATAAATTAAAAGAAAAAATCCTATAAGTGACATTAAATTACTGAAATCAATTGAAACATTTTTAGGATCTTTCAAAATACCATAAGACATTCTTAAAAATATTTTGGAAATTCTTTAATTTTTTTGAACTCTTCAAAATCCTTTGTAATTTTTGAAATCACCCTGAAATATTTCCAATCCTTTGAAATTTTTTCAAATTATTAGCATAAAGAAATCCTTCGATTCTTTTGAAATTGCTTGCAACTTTTTTAAGCTTTCGAAAATATCTTGGCATCCTTTAAAATTTTTTAAAACTCCTTTAAATTATTGAAATCTCTTGAAAATGCCTTAGAATCTTTTCAAACTCCTTACATATTTCTTTGAAATATTTTTAAATCACTTCAAAGTGGAAACTTTTTAAAGCTTGCGAAAATGCGTTGAAATCTTCTAAAATACTCAAAAATATTTCGAATTCTCTGAAATAAATTATTATAAATCACTGAAATCATTTGAAAACTCCTTGGAATCTTTTAGCATAATTTAAAAGTTTTTAAGTCCTGTAATTTTTTTGAAATCCCCTAAGATACTATCTTTAAAAATTTCTTCAAATAATATAAATAAATACAAAATTCCTTGAAATACTTCAAAATTCCCTTAAATATTTCAAGCTCTTCAAAATCTATTCTTTTTAAATACACTACATTTTGCCCAATCCTTTAAAATTTCTTCAAATTATTTAAATAAAAAAAGATTCCATGGAATCTTCTGAAATTCTCTAAAATATTTTCCTAAAATATATATTCACTTGAAATCTTTGAAAATCACTCGATATTTTTTAAATCCTCTAAAATCCAATTAAATTACTGAAATCAATTGAAAAATCCTTAGAATCTGTTGAAATGCCCTACAAGATTCCAAATCCTTCAAAAGATTTGCAATTATTTGAAATTCTTTGAAATTATTTGAATATATTTTAAAAGCCTTAGATTCTTCTAAAACACTCTATAATATTTTGAATCCTTCAAAATTATTTTTAAATATTGAAATAAATACAAAATTCCTTCGAATCTTTAAAAATTTCCTAAAATCTTTCAAGTTCTTTGAAACCTTTAAAATCACGAAACTTTTCAAAGTTTTCGAAATAACTCAGAATCTTTTAGAATCATCTGATATCAGTTTAATTGCTGACACAAAATTGAAAATTTCTTAGAATTTTTTTAAATACTCTTAAAGTTTTCAAACCCTTAAAATTTTTATTAAATTCCCTAAAATATTGTAAAACTTTCGAAAATGCCGTGAAAATTTTTTTAAATACTCTAAAATATTTCCAATTTTCTGAAATCAATTAAATTACTGTAATCATCTGAAAATTCCTTGGAATATTTTGAAATACTCTGACAGTTTTTAAATTCACTAAAAAAAATGCAAACTCTTTTAAATTATGCAAACCTTTTGAAAATGCCTTGCATTTTTTCGAAATTATCTAAAACTCTTCTAATCCTTTAAAATCCATTGAAATTGTTGAAACAAATACCTAAAAAATTCCCTAAATTATTTCCAGTTCTTTAGAATCTCCGTAAACTTTTTAGAAGTCTTGAAAATTTCTTGCAATTTTTTAAAATTTCCTAAAGATTTATTCGAAATAATTTAAATCACTTGAAACTTTTGAAACCTCCTGAAAATACCTTTTAATCTTTTAAGATAGATAGATATATAAGATTGAAAAAAAGATACTTACTATTGACATATCTCACAAGAACAACCACAAACAACTATAGGAGTTAAATGGATGTTTAAGATTTGTAGAATTATGCTTTGACATCAGGATGGTCCTTATTTATATTGCGAAAAAAATGTTAATCTTTATGTTCTCATCCCTGACTTTAAAGAGAATCCTCCTAACTGCAAACATCTCTCACAAAGTCACCAGTGTCTTAGAAACCAGAATCGATGAAGAAAAATAATGCTTGATAATTATAGGTATTCAATACAGGGTTCAGAGTTGAAAAAATGATACACGGACACTAATGTGGATTTAACAGACATTCTTGAGTTCGGAAAGGATGAGTTGACAATTATAGGGAACATTCTTCTTTTTTTTATGCTGTACCTATGAACATGGAGAAAAATCGAGGATCAAAGTTAAAGTCTAAATTTAGAGTCAGTCAGATCTTCTAAATGGTTGAAAGGGATATTAGAAGAGGTTCAGACTTAGCATCAGGATAATTAGGTTATCATTCCTGGCTGGTCAATAAGATCATCTTGTTCTCACTCATTTCGACTATCCGCGAAGGATAGAGAAGATATAGGATAATCAAATAAACCCTTAAAGTGGGTCAGGTCGACTACCTGAAATGATGCAGATGACTATTCAAGATGATTAAATCGACCTTCTCTGATGGCTAGGTTAGTGAAGCAAGATTAGTACGAGAAAAAACAGGGTTCAACAAAGCTGGCTAATAAGGAAAAACATAAAGAAAATTATCTCTCTCAATGCTGAAAAACTAAAAGATGAATGAAAAAAACAGGATATCTATAAATCATACTAAACCAATTAGGGAGGATTTACAATAACCAGGGAGTACTTGTCTTCAAAGATATGGTCCACATCATCAAAACCAATTTTATCGTATCTTTCAAAATAAAAAGAAATGCCATGTATGAATGAATGACAATGAGAAAGAAAATGAATTAAATTATTTTACGTAATCTGGTGTAACTGTGCAACAATATCAGTCAAAATATCAAAACCTTCATTCAAATTTTTATTTGCCATGGCAATCCAAAATTAATTTTTTACACAACTTCATTCATACCTGCCGAGTGGCAGTTGTTATATTTTTATTGAAAATCGTAAGTTAGTGAAGAATGATATAATATCTTTATAACAAGGAACGTTTTAGAAAATGTTAAGTTCCAGAGTGGGAGAAAAATGTAAATTTCCACATATTGGTCTATAAATCTCTGTGGATACGGAAATCAGTTTTTTCTTTCCTAACATTTTTCTTCAGATTTACATTTTTTCTTCCACCTCTAGAAGATTTACAACATCATAAGACCAACAGAACGTTGAATTTTTCTTAAAATGCATACATTTTTTAGAAGTAATTGAAATTTTTACAAAAAAGACAAATTTGTATGAAAATACATGAATTTTCAATCAAACAATTCAATTTTTGACCATAAAAGTTATTTTCCAATAAAATTGTTGAAGGTTCAACAAAATAATAAAATGTATAACCAATAAAAATGAATTTTCTACAAAAATTAAAATAGTTAAATTATCAGTTGAAGAAATTAATATTTAACAACAACGCAGACAAATGTTTAACGAAGTAGTTAAATATTTGAACAAAGAGAAGATAGTTTGTTGATATTGCAACCAAAAAAGCTTTGAATTTTACATAAAAATTAGAGGAATTCCACAAAATAAAAAGAGAATGGTTGATAACTTTTAAAACCAAGAAGATGAATTTTAAAGAAAAGAGTTGAATTTTGAATTAAAAAGAATTACTTTTTGACAAAATTCTTGAATGTTAAGCAGAATAATTATATTTTTGATTGAAGAAATAAAAATTGACCACAAATTAAAAATTCTCAACCAAAAATATGTATAATAGTAGACTTTTAAACCCAAAAGAATTAACATTCAAACAAAAATAGTTGATATTTCGATTAGAGAGATGAATTTTCAATTTAAATTATGAATCTTCCATTCAAGCAAACGTTTTTATATAGGATCAAACAAATATTTGATTTGATTAAACAAATATTCGTTTGATTGAATGATTTGAATAAAATTTATTTGATTCTCAAACACGATTGATTAACTACAACAAATGTTTGTTCAATTCAAACAAACATTTTTCTGTTTGAAGAAGATTTACGACTTCCTATAACGAACAGTAACATTTTTTAGAACACTTTTAATTTCAGGGTACAAGAAAAAATTATTTGATGTGGTAAAAAAAAACTGGAGAGTTGTTATTAATGAAAATTCATGACATGCAATTGGTCCTGAGAATTGTATCATTATAATGCGCAATTTTCTGATCGCATAAAAAATCCAAAATCGTCATAAAAGCACTGCATATTATTTTGATCTAATTTTGGGATCAAATTGAACGACTAGCGGCAACATCATTAAAATTAATTTCATAGTATGTTTGAAAAAAAAAAAATATGTACGACTCAATGATAGTGAGAAAGAATATAATTATTTTATGTGATTCTGTTCAACTGTGTAACGTTTTTAATCATAATATTAAAGCATGTGTTACATTTCAATATTTGCCTCATATCTTTTGGAAAGATAACATCTTACCCAAACTCCCACTAGCTATAGAGAAAAAAAATTATTGACTAAAACTCAGTGAACAAATCGCAATTTTAAAATTTTTTCGTGTCACTGAAAATTAATGAATATGGTCTCAAATTAATTTTCAAAACCAAATTTATGAAATTTCAGTGACATAAATAATTGAAAACTGACTGAAATTTCAGGACATTTCTAACAGTGTATACCTCAATTAAATAGTAATTAACCCATGAGTTAATTTATTGAAAGAAAAGTGACATTCTTAAAAGTTACATTATGGACTGGGCATAGGGTACCATAGGGACCAAATGTTAAAAAAAGAGTATTTTAGGGACCTCAACTGAATATAGGGTACAATAGGAGATATAGGGGCTGTGAGGCCTGGAAATATTGAGAAAAAGGGAAAGTTGCTTGAATACTGGGGAAAAGAGGGGAATAGGGGAAAGAGTTTTTCGTTTCTCAAACTTATCTTGCAGGTCCAATCAGCAGGGTATCATCTCAATTTACCCTGAATTGGCTTCGAAAGGGCATCGCATTTGCAAACCGCACAAATGTCCGTTGCATGTGAACAGACGAACACGCTTACACTCACACAATGGGCATTGGGATCTATTCGTTACTATGCAGAGTGGCACCCCAACCCATTTCGTTCTTGTACCGGAGCCTCCTGTCATTAGTTAGCGAGTTAGCGCATTGAATAGGCTCGGAGGCGGCCTCACTCGCTACACAATAGCGAAATCACTTCAGTTCACTGGTGGCCCAAATAAAGTAGGCTCTGGCCCCCTACTTGTTAGCTTTAGTTTCAAGCCAATAACGGACTTCACAGCCCCAAAATTGCCTCAAAACAAGGGAAATCAGGTGATTTTTCATGAAAATAGGGGAAGAAGTTCTTTAAAATAAAATTAATGTTGGTAACATACACATTAAATTCAATAGAATATGTCTACATTCGATGGTATGACGCATCGAATGTCCACCTTCAAACTCGACAGTCGGAATACCGGCTGAACTCGGGAATTGGTTTTCTGCAGATTTCCTCTCCCCTGACCAAACGTCCGGGCAAATGAGAGTGCTTCTAATAAATTCGGATGCAGCCGAGGGTCATCACTGGTTGTGATCAAATTCATATTGTGATTCTAAGCCCACCTTAGCAAAGAATTCTGATGAAGGCCCACAGATGAGGCTGAAACGTTATAATAAAAGGGAATTTGAACTCGATTTATTTTGTATTTTTTCCAAATTGATGGTATGACTGAATTATAAATGGAAAACTTTGCTTTCTCTCATATGTTTGAAAGAAGCTAAAGGGCTTAAATAAACCTGCCTAAAAATACAATAATAATAAACACGAAAGATGAATTTTTAACCAAACTTTCAAGCAAAGGGACGTATTTTCTACAAAACATTTTAATTTTGAACCAAATGGTCGAATTTTCAAACAAAAAAGATTAAACTTCAACCAAAAACTGTTGCATTTTCAACCCAATAGTTTAATTTCCAAGCCAAAATTGCGAATTTTTTAGAGGGCAGTTGAATTTTCAACGGAAATGTTCATTTTCGACCAAGAAAGATAACTTGTCTACCAAAAAAGATGAATTCTTAAGGAAAAATATAATAGTGGATATTCCAAGCAAAAAGTATAGATTAATTATAGATAAAAAAATAGTTGCATTAAAACATAAAGGATGAATTTTCAACATAATGTATGAATTATCAACAAAGTAATTGAATTTTCAACCACAAAAGATTAATTTTTAAAGAAAAATATAATAGTTGATATTCAAACCAAACAAGATTTTAATTTTGAATCAAAAACAGTTGAATTCAGCCAAAAACAACGAATTTTTAACAATTTAAACAGATGAATTCTCGACGAAACATGTAAGAGTTGATATTTTAACAAAAAAAGTTCTGATATTTGAAATAAAAAACAGTTGAATTCGACCAAAAAAGGCGAATTTTCAACAAAATAGTTGAATCCTCAGCCAAAACAGATTAATTTTCCATTAAACGATTGTGATTTTTTACCAAAAAAGATGAATTCTCAACGAAAAATGTAATAGTTGATATTTCAACCAAAAATTATTTCAAGCCTCAATTAAAAACAGTTAAATTCAACAAAAACGTCAAATTTTCAAACAAATACTTCAATTTTGAACAAAAAAATATTTCCTCCCGAAAGATTAGAGGTTTTAAGCTAAAAATTCAAATGTTTTAGAAACTCGTTGATTTTTAAACCCGAAAAGACGGGGTTTCAAGAAAATTGTTGACTTTTTAACCTGCAAAGATGAAATTTCAACTAAATGGTCGAATATTCAAATAAAAGCATTAAGCTTCAGCCAAAAATGTTTGCATTTTCAACCAAATAGTTGAATTTTCAAGCCAAAAATTCGAATTCTCAAATAAAAATATAATAGTTGATATTTCAATTAAAAATGATTTCAATTTTAAATTGAAAATAGTAAAGATGAATTTTCAAGAACAAAATTGATTTTCAACCAAGAAAGACGAAATATGACTTTCCTACAAAAAAAATAATTTTTTATCCAAAAAATGAATGTTCAACAGAGCAGTTCAATTTTTAACAAAATAGTGATATTTTTAACCAAATCGTAGAATTTTTAACCACCAAAGAGGAGTTCTGAACCGAAAAATATAATAGTAGACTTTTCAGCAAAAAAGAAAACGAAAAGTACAATAAACACTATTTGAAAAGATTTCAAGCCAAAATACAGTTGAATTTTCAACCAAAAGAGATGAATACTCCAAATTCTCCATAGTACACAACATGGCGGACCCCCCACTCCAAATTCTCCATAGTGCACAACATGGCGGACCCTTCACTCCAAATTCTCCATAGTGCACCTTATCTACTTATAGGTATTATTCGAGCTGCTTCAGAATCCGTTTTGGATTTTTTGTTCGACTGAACTGTTGAGGCACATGCTTGATCTTTAATGCCATGCCTCTTCTATTGCTCGGATGAAAAGCTCTAACAATTTAAAATTTAACAAGTGTGACCGAAAAATGTCATTTTCAAAATTCCTCAACTTGTTCCTGATTTTTCCCTGACCTTAATATTCAAAGACCAGAAGTTTAATCTTGTAACATTTTTAATATAAATGCCCTTTTATAAATGGAATAAGACTATTTCAAATTTATTCTTTTATTGCAACCAAACAAGATGACCTTTCTATCCTAAAAGAAGAATTTCTAATTCGAAAGGAGGAATTTCCAACTTTCAGGTGCAATTCCGAACAGTAGTTACCTCTAAATGATTTGAAATTGTGTATATCCACGTATTCCTACTCGTTGATTACGAGAATGATTAGTCAAACCCCTGCCTCTTTCCAACGTCTCTCGGGGGCGGAAAGGAACCCCTGTGACTATTCACAGAAATAATTCCAGTCAAACCCTACCCCTTTCCAACGTATCCTGAGGCACGGGAAGGAACCCCTGGGACTGGTCACAGAAATAATCTATGTCACATACCTTCCCCTTTCTGACGTCCCGTGGAGGATGAAAAGGCACCCCTGTGACTGTTCACAGAAATAATGTAGGTCACATATCACCCCCTTTCCAACGTTCTTGGGGGGGGGGCTCCCCTGTGACTGGTCACAAAAATTATCTAGGTCATATACCTTGCCCTTTCCAACGTCTCATGGGAGAGGGAAGGCACCCCTGTAACTGGTCACAGAAATAATTTAGGCCACTTACCTTCTCCGTTCTAACGTTTCGTGAGTTAAAGTAGTGCCATAAGTTCCATTCAAAGCAACTCTACGCTTTGTACCAATATTTTCCTTCTTTTCTCAAAAAATATTGTTTTTTTTTTAGAAAAAATGTATATCATATGACAGGTGTATTTTCAAAGATCTACAATTGTTATTTGAAGATTCGTTGTGTATTTACATTATTTTCAGAAATAATCAGTAAAACATGAAATTTTTATAGTTTTTGGAGCTTCGCCCTTGAAATTGAAATTTGCGGGTATTTTCACTTCCATTTGCGTAATCAGCGAGTCAAAATACATAGGTATACGAAGTTTCAAATTAATCGGAGGTAAGTAGTTTTCGGAACTTTATCCAAATTTTCGACCAAAGACTTGATTTTTTAACGAAATAGTTTAATTTTTAAAAAAATAATGAAATTTTGAACAAAATATGTGAATTTTAAATTACAAAGGTGAATTTTCAACCAAATGGTCGAATTATCAAACAAAAATGATTAAACGTCAACAAAAAACAGTTGAATTTTCAACCAAGACATCGATGTCTGCCTAACAAGGAACCTAACGCTGGTGTCCGCCTCCGATTTTATCCTCTTTGATATATGTTGAAGTACTCAAAAAAGTAAGCGAGACCTTTTTTTTCTTTTCTGCGGATATTCGGTTTAAAGGGGTGATACCCATCCCCGAATATTTCACATAAAACAGAAATAAGTGGAGTTTTTTCGTACAAACATTGAAGTTCTTTTTAATGTTATCACATGGAAAACGTCTTTAGCTATGAAGTACATAAAATTTAATTCGCGTTTTAGAAGACGGTTGATTCCTGAGGGTAAATCACCCCTATGTGGATTTTTGATAAAAAAAATATTTCTATATATAGACATTTGAGAATTTTCGGGAAGACGATTCCTTTTGTAGGGAAATAAAAAACTGAATGATACTCCCTCTTTTTTTCATCAGAAAAATTGTCCCCTTTTTTGTACAATGTGTTTTCAACCCTCATGCTGCAAAACATCCCTACATACTTTTTAATATCATAATCATTAGGATGACTCAACAAAATTAAAGTTCCTTTGATTTGTCGGCTCACCCCCCAAAAAGCTTCCATTTGATGAAAAAACAACTGTAAATTTTTTGTTCAATTTTTAACAAGGAAATCTTGGATCCAACGGGGGTTAAACCACCCCAACCGTAAAATATTCGTTTTTTCTCACAGGTTTGATAAACAATTTTTAGTTTTGCCTAAGTATCGTATAAAGTGATCAGACAAGGGAATAAAATGAAAAAGTATAGGAATGATGAAAGACCTTCCCCAGAAATTAAAAAAACACCCCTTTTTTAACATAAAATGGATTTCGAACCTCCTGCAGTTTCTACAGCAAATATATCATGAATTTGAAGCAAAATAATTTCGAACATTGTTCAAAAAGTATTTCTTACAAAAAAAAATGATATAAGGCACCCTTATTGGTCAAAAACTACCCCTTTTAAGTTTCTTAAGATAGATTTCCTAATTAATAAAAAAAGCTTCTGTAAAAATTAAGTATAAAGATGTTTGAAAGCATATATAAAGAGACCATGTAGCCTGGGTCGGATCAGTGTTGCGGAATGAACGTGTTATTTAAATAAGTAAGAGGATAATTCTAGATCAATCTACAATATCTATACTTTAAACCTATATACCTATCTACCCTTCACCTATATACCCATCCACACCCCCACTCCAAATTCTCCATAGTGCACAACATGGCGGACCCCCCACTCCAAATTCTCCATAGTGCACCTTATCTACTGCTCTGTTATGCGATGCGTCGGCCAACCTCATGTAAAGCCGAAAATGCACGAGGCGCGAAGCACGAGCACGACGCCGAGCTCCCCGAGGCCCGACTTCAAGATTCGGTTTCATCGGCTATTGGAAGGTTTGACTTGATTTTTCTTTTCAAAAATTGACGCCTTAAAGAAATACTTCAAATACATGTGATGAAGTCTTGAGATATTTAATGATTATGTTTCTCAAGAATTCTTATTGAATGTTTTAGACTATCCGATTCTGCAGTTTCACTTTTCATTAATTATGTTTTATTTTTCAATTGATTTTAAATATTGTAAAGTCACAATAATAATAAATGATCTTTATTTTCAATTTGATAAATTAATCAGCATTTTAACTGTATACTTACCTCTGAAACTTAACTTTATTTTCATGCTATTTTAGGCTATATTTGGGGATTTTAAGAGAAAAAGCCAAACAGTTATTAACTTGACCTCATATGATTTCTTAATATACAAAAACTTGACAAAACCTTTAATGTCTGAAAATACTTATCTCAACATTACAAAATTTTGTTTGTACATTTTTATTTAAATTGTAAAATAATTGCGATTGGAAATTATTTGTAAATAATTGTAAAATAAATGTAACAAAATTTATTTTATAAAGAAATATCTCATGATTTTAAGAGGACAAAACAAATTTTTAAGGTAATTCTTTGTAGTACTTTAATAACTAATGAACATATCTTTAGAATATTTTTCCTTGATTCTGCCCTAGGGTCAAACTTGGTACAAAAGACTGTCGTGAAATTTCAAATCGAAACTGTACTCTGTGTACATTAATTTTTAAAATGAAAAATATTATTACTTTTTATAAATATTCCTAAATGTTACTTGAATATGATACACATTGATTTTTATTTAGTCATTTTATAAATTTTACGATATTTTTGTACCATGTTTGGCCTTAGGGAATGGATTTGATGAATGAAATTATAAAAATATGTCCATTAATTAATGTTTGGTTGAAAATTATATTTTTTCTTCCAATTTTTATTTGACTTATCTGAAATATTGAAAAAGTTTGTAACCTTCTGTCAAGAATCCTATGAAAATTATATTTATATAACCTTAAAATAAGAAAACAAAAAAACTTAAAAAATAAATTGTTATTCGATTGTTTATTTCGTATACAAAAATATTTTTCACCTTAAATTATAATTTTATTGAATTTTCCTTTTTTCTAGTTTAATTTTCAGGCAAAAAAGTTTAATTCTCAACGAAAAATATAAAAATTGCTATTTCAATACAAAAAATTATTTAAAATAAAAAACGGTCGAATTTAACTTCAAAAAAATTAATTTCCAACCAAATAAATAAATTTTCAAGTAAAAATGATTTTTAGCCAGGAAAAAAGGAAAATTTCAAACAAATTATAATTTGAGGCAAAAAATCATTCTTAATACAAAATAAAAATTTCGAATAACTATTTATTTTTTGAGTTTTATTTATTTGTAAGCTTATATAAATATAATTTTCCTAAGATTCTTAAGAATATATTCAAAGATTTTTTAATACTTCTGTATGTCAATTTAAATTTCAACAACAAAAATTCTTACTGAACAGTCGAATTTTTAAGCAAAAAAGGATGAATTTTCAACAAAAAAAGCTGAATTTTCAACGAAAAACGTAATAATTGCTATTTCAATGGAAAGATTATAATTTTTATTTAAAAAAATTGAATTTAACTGTAAAAGATTGAATTTTTAACCAAATAAATAAATTTTCATATAAAAAAAAATTTGTCGGCGTCGTGCTCGTGCTTCGCGCCTCGTGCATTTTCGGCTTTACACGAGGTTGGCCGACGCATCACATAACAGAGCAGTAGATAAGTTCCAGTCACATTTATTTTAGGGCCAACATCAAAATTTCCGCCTCAGACTTGCCTTTCAGCACCAAATTTCAACATTTAGAATTTTCTCGTAGGATGCTCATAACTGATCACTTATCAGTATCTTAGAGAAAAAGTTTTGTAATTAAATTAAATAAGGCAGGTCTGGATACGGTAAATTTGGATGGAACGTTTTGAATTTTTAGAATTATTATAAAAAAAAATTTTAAAAATTCTATATGCATAGAATTGTGATTTTACGAATGGTTCGCGCGCTCCGCGCAACAGGTACAGCGCACCAATCACAAACGTGGAATTTTGCGATTGGGCCGCTTGCCCCAAATAACGAATTCAAATTTAATATTTGGTATTTTTATTTGAACTGACATTAATTAACAATATTAATGTTAATAATATTGACGATATTATAATATTGTAAACCGGTATTAAATATATAATATATAGATCATATGTGTTAGAGTTACATATCAACTATGTATACAATATATGTATAACTTCAGTATTATAGTAAAGTTAATAATAAATAATGCTACTAATAATAATGATTTTAATATTGGGTAATTGGAATTGAATTAACCTTGATAATCAATATAAATGTTAACAATATTGATTACATTATGATATTATTATTAATGACTGGTATTATACAGGGTGTCCCAGTACTCAAGGTACATTTTTATATTTTTGAATTCCTCATAAAAAATGGAGTTGACCTCTAGGCAGGGAACCAAAAACTTTTTTTTTCGATAAGAGTTACACGGTTAGAAATCATCTATGAAATCGTCTGTATTCAGAGCCACAATTTAAATGTCATTCGGAACTGGGTCACCCATAAACTCTTTTCCCCTTTTTTAAAGAATTCTTATTTTCCCCCCGTATCAAGAAACTTCCCCTTTTTCATCCTTTCACTTGAATTTAAATATCTTTGATAGAATCTAATGAAAATCCAACTATTCTTGGTTAACTTTTTTTTCTGTTCAATAGTCTACCATTATATTTTTGGTTCGGAATTCATTGTGTATTTGAAAATTCTACTATTTGGTTGAAAATTGGACTATTTAAAAAAAAATTGATTCTATTTGTGGTTGCAAATTAATTTTTTTAATGAAAATTTAACTATTCCATGTTTGGTTGAAAATTGTTTTTTTTTTAGTTTGGGGTTTACCTAATTGGTTGAAAATTCATCTTTTTTAGTTGAAAATTCATGCATATTGTTGATGATTCAACTTTTTTGTTAAACATTAATCTTTTTAATTGAAAAATCAACTTTTTATTTAAATATTTAAGTCTTTAGTTGAATGTTCAAGTCTTCTCTTGAAAATTCATTTTTTTTAAGATTCATTGTTTTAGTTTAAAATTCATCTCTTTGGTGGAAAATTGAACTATTTTGCTGAAAATTAGTTTTTTCCTTTTGTTAAAAATTATTTTCTTCTTTGAAAATAAAACTTTCTTGTTATCAATTCTTATTTCCTAGTTTATCAACTATTTTGTTGAAAATTCGTCTGTTCGGATAGAAAATTAATTTTGTTTGCTAAAACTTCATCTATTTGGTTGGGCATTCAACTACTTTTTTAAAAATTCGTCTTTTTCGTTGATTTCAACTGGTTGATAAATAAGTAAGTTCAAAATTCAGCTATTCGAAAAAAAATCAACTATTTTGTTAAAAGTCTATTTATTTCGTTGAAACTTTGACTTTATTGTTAAAGTAATCTTTTATGGTCAAAAATTTGGATCTTTTCTTAAAAATTTGTGGTAGAAAAGTCATTTTTATTGTTTGAAATTTTATCTATCTTGGCTGAAAATGAACTTTTCTGTCGAAAATTTAACATCTTGGGTTAAAATTCCAACAGTATTCTGAAAAATTCGTCTTTATGACATTAGGGCAGACCCTCTACCCTCCTTAGAGTGTCACGTAATATGTGGACGCTCTCTTTCAAGGATATGGGTCGTTTGCAAAAAGTTGTCTTTGGACGATGAGTTTTTATTAAAAAGTTATTTTTTCGAATCGAATAAATTATGTTTTCCCTTATTTCACAACCAAATGAAAAGAAATAAAAATGGAGAATAAGTTACTGGAATGAAGGAGGCTGGAAAAGAAAGAATGTAAAATTCATAAGAAATTTGGCATAATAGGAGGCAGTAGTAATAATAGTAATGTGGCTAGATAAAAAGCGATGGGAAGGAGTAAAGCGGAGTTTACCAAGTGTTTACACATGGCAAGTTAAAAATTCAAAGATAAAGAATAAAAAATGCAGAGGAATTGTGATGGGAGTGAGGAAGGAATGTATAACAGGGAAGGAATATAGGAAGGAGATAAAGGAATAAAAAGAAGTGGGGCTATGTGTGAACGGAGATATGTAGGAGAAGTCAGAGGAGATAAGAGAGCTGATGGAATAAAATAAGGAAGGGATTAGGCTTAAAATAGGAGGCGATTTTAATCCGACAAAAGGAGATATAGGAGGAAAGGAATGAGGAGGAGAGTGAGGAAGGAAATCCAAAGACAAGATACTGAATGCAAAGAGAAATAAGTTATTAATGAGTCTGGATAAGATGGGATGATCTATCTCAAACGGAAATAGTAAACATGAAGAACGAAGGGGAATGTACACTGAGAAGGGGAAAGGAAATGGTAATTGATTATGTCATGGCGGACGAGCAGGTAGAAAGGATAGGTAGAAGGGCTTGGTCAGTAGAAGTAAAAGGTCAACAATATCTAAATGGGAGAGGGAAATGTTAACCAAATGATGAAGATAATAATATGAGAAATAAATAGAGTAGTCAAGGGCAATAGCCTAGATGGAGTTTAGTGAAGGAAGGGGTAGAAGCGGATGGAATGAGAAATGTGAAGAGAAGAAGGTGCAAGTGAGAAAGAAATTAAGAACATAGTGAAGAGGGAAATGTAGTGGAAAGGAATTTAGGAGAAAAAAGAAGTACGCTGAGACGTGTGATCAAAAAAAGAGGAAGAAAATAAAAAGTTTGAAAAATAAGATTGAATACTGAGATGTTATATTAGAAAAAATATTGCATGGATTAGCTAGGAGTAGTAGAGAAGAAAGTCAGGAAAAGATAGTAGGGAAATAGACGAGGAAGAGGACATAGCAAGGGAAGAAATAGTCAAGGTGTTAGGAATAAAGAAATATGGTATAGATGAAATGCCAAATGTGTATGGATTGTATACCTTGTGGATGTCTGCGGATGCTTGATTCAGAAAGTAAATCATCAATGTCCTTGAATAATCCAAATGGTGCAACATAATTAGAAATTCTTACTGTTCTCTTGCGGGTGCGTATATCATACGTGACCAATTTTTCCTGATAATCAAATATTGGAAGAACTTGACCACGATCTATACGATCGAACCATCCAAAGACTGTTTCACCTCTTACTGCCAAAGACTTCACTTGCGATCCAACCCACCGGGAGAACGGAGTTCTCGGAACGGCAACCAGGATATCTGGAAACGAAGCAGCAAAGAAGTTGGTCGAGACGATCACGGTCTTGCGAATCATCATAACTCACAGTATACAGAAGATTAAAAACACTCAGGTTCTTTTCTTTTATTTCTAAAATTGTCATTTCTCCATCACTCAAAATAGGTTCCTTTTCACAAAGTTAGAATACTGATTTACCCGAATCCATAGTGGGGGCGGTTAGCTTGTGCCTTGCCAGAGCAAAGGTTCTCCTTCAACCGGGCTCAGACCTGGAAATTGAGAACTAACGCTCATAATGGTAAGAGATAGGTGAGCTGGCTTCCCATTATGGTGTTGGGTACTGACAGTGCTCTCCATTCTTAATAATAACATTTCGTCACCTGCTTGTCACAAGGGACCCTTCAACCGGGGTCAGACCTGGAAATTGGTCCGTCTGACATTGACGTGGGAAATTTGAATGAAAATTAAAAAGGGAGAATTTGGTTACCCAAGTCAGTATTTAAACAGAATTTTGAAATTTTTTAAGTAATATATCTGTGATTCCTGAGCTCACATTTCACAATTGACGGTAAGTTAAAAGATTAAGTAAACTAAGTGGAATGATAACTTCATCATTGCACCAAGATGAATTAAAATGAAGCTTGGTTTGAAAAGGTGAAAAGGAACAGAGTGAATTTGAAGACTAACAATAAAACTCCTGGATATTTCGTTAGGTACTAAAATCGACGTTAGAATTGGATTTTAAGCTTTATCGAACACTATTTAGACTCACAATAAGCAATTTAGAGCCAGGCGTGCTCGCAAATACATACGCGCTCAAGTTAGTCCACATCCTCTCAAACTTTAACGTAATTGGTTCTTTATTTGGAATTTGAAATGAATCGCAACCCGTTAGAGATAAATTCGATAGAATCTTTGGCATTCGTAGAGATAAGATCACCAGAAATTTTCATCTCTCGCGAATCTCTGGCCGCAAACTATTTTAAATTTCGAGGCTTGCTCGTTTTGAAAAGTATCATCACTAATACCGATAGGGAAAATAACCTTATCCTGATTCCTAGGGTGTCCTTAGTGGCAATTTTCCAAAATAGGGTGGTAAGGGCTGGTTTTAATTTCCTACCTACACTCAATCCAGTTTGTGTAATTGGACGCGAGTTGTTGAACAGGCTAAATTAAAAGCAAATGAAACACTCCTTTTTTTGAACACCTAAGTTCATAAAAGCTGTTTGAATTGCAACATACATATTAAAGACAGAGACAAATAAACTTTCCTGGGGATGATTTAATTTTCGAAGGACGTGAGTCAAGAATTATAGTAGAGAATTTGCGATTATAGAATTCAATAAGTCAGATCTAGCGGGAATAAATATATCCTTTCGAACGATTTCAGAGGCCAAACAATAGAGATCAATGTTACAACTGGTACCCCTGGTGGGACACTTGAGTTTTTGAAAGCGGTATGGAATTGCAGGAACGTTTTCGCGTACGATCTAAATATCAGCGAAAGTAAGATACTGAAATCCGAGTAGAAGAAAGGGAGGTCACGTCAACCGCGGTGATCCACGTCACGCGAACGCCGAAACTCATTACCTCGCATAATAGAGTCGTAAGTCGGAAAGCATGAACGCCCGGCGATCGAAACCATAACAAGGGAAATAATGTCAACGCAGCCTATGCAATAATACAAAGCGAAGTAATAAATCATCATTGGTAGAATCTAATTGAAATCAAAGTCACATCTCACAGTCTCTATATTAGAATAAAATTAAAATATGAAAATAAAATCGAAATAAATGATAATTCTGATTTAACTAAAATCAAAGTCACATATAAAAATCTTGAAGTTAAATTGAAATAAGGTACGAAAATGAAAATACAAAATGAACTTTTAAGATAAGGTTCCAAAATCACTAAGAATAAAAGGATCGAAAACAAAAAATTGACTACAAATCAAACGAAATACTTGCTTTTTTAACCAATTACATTCAAAAAATTAAAATGGATAACCCAGAAAATAATAAGGATAAATCACAGAAGCAAATAAATGAGAAAATAAAGTTATACAAATCTATGATGCTAAGTTCTCCTGAAGAATTTTTGGAACCGAATGCTACTTTAGAAGACACGCATTTTGAAAATTCCCAACAAAAAGTTGGAGAAAATAATCAAAATGATTTACTAACGCTCGATGATTCAAATGCCATGAATGTAGAATCAGAAACTAACGAGGGAATAGATGTAATAGGCAATAGGGTCGAAAGAGAGACAGAAAATGAGTCACAATTGGAACTTAATGAAAACGAAGACACAGATAAAATGTTAGAGCAGCTAATGAAAGATATCCAATAAGTTCAGGAGAATCTAAACTATAGTATTGGAAAGCAAAACAAAGTGGCTACTATTATACATAAAAATAGAGAACTTTCGGCAAAACCAGAAAATAAATTAGTAAGCCAATTGGACTCAACTTCTAGAACTCTTAATAATAAAATAATTTTTAAGATCGACGAGAGAAAAAAAATGTGAAGCTCATGCGAGATATTTGGAAGAGAGTATTCTAGACGTAGAAAAAAAGGTCGACACTCTAAAACGCGTAACTGAAGAAATTCATGTTAATCACGGCAATGGCATTGTTGCCAATATTGCGCTAACCACTGACTCATGCTTCGAGCCTCCGGCTTATGCTGCAAGATACACACTCGCACACAATCACCTATTTTCCGCACTTGTATCACAAATAACTATTGTTTGATTCAAACAAAATTTGTTTGACGCAAGCAAACATTTTTCATAGTCTACGTATACGAAAGCAAAAAGGTCCATTAACCGAGCCTATTTAGATTAAATAATCATTCATTTCTTCACAAAAAACTAGCATGGAGGATCCCGAAATATTTTTTTCGAAACCCGACAAAAATGTGTGGGATGTATTTCAGTAAATAGAGCACATTTTATACCTGCTGAAGCACAAAAATCCATTAGCAGCAATTATTCAAATAAAATAATAATTTTATTATCAAATCTAACTTGGGAGATGCCTACATACATTTCTAAAATTCTGCTAAAATACTCTAAGTGATGCATTTCACTTTAAAGAGTATAATTTATGCATCCCGAAGTAAAAATATACAAAAAGCAATTATTCAAATTGAATAAACATTTTATTTACCAAAATTGTCTTGAAGGACCCCTAAAACAAAAGATTTTGTATACTCATGAGCCCTAGTGGAGAGGTCTGCTTATTGGATGTTGTTGAAATAAGCATGACGCGACTTCTAGATTGATCTAAAATTTATCCCTCCCCCTGCACATCCCTTACTTACACTTACAATATAAATTCCTTGCTCCGAAGTAGTATAACGAGACTAGAACCGAACGAGTTACGGTAACCCCGAAAGGGATGCAGATTAATGGTATAATAATAATGACATATAATCAAAAATAAATTTTGGAAGAATACAGAAATTAAAAAGCTTCTTAACAGTTTTGAAAGATTTTAGGAGATTACTTTTTCAAAATATTTGTATGCAAAGTTTTTAATACTTTTATGTTAAAGGAATGATTTTCAGTTTTTAAGATTTCTAAATATGTCGAAAAATATTGTGAAAGATTTGACGGCATTCTTTTTTATTTTTCAGGCTTTATACGAATTTTAAAATGTTTCAAGAAAATAAAACAATTGTCCGAGTATCTTGATGTCACAAGAATGGACTGTATAAAGCGAATTCCTAATGACAAGCGACTCCCATTTAATCTCATTTTCATGTGGTAAGACATTCCTACACGGAAAGACTTCTGGTCACATGATGTTTTGTATCACGCTCGCTCAAGGCAAAAGTGGTTTGTTTACGCATCCTATACTACCATTCTGGAAGTAAAAAGATTTAAAAAGATAGAGACGTGTGGATAGAAAAAGATAGAGATATTCAATCCTTCCCAAATGCACACTTTGCAGCCCGCAAACGCTATCTTTTTCTTTCCACATTCTACTCATTGTGTCTACTTAGACCTATCTCTTTGTGTCCCTGACTCTCTCCCTTGTGGTCACAACTTCACGACATCCCATGTCCATGTCGTTAAGGTGTCTTTAGGATATCGTAAAGATATCGTCAGATCGAATGACGTATGATATCGTAAAGACATATTAACGACATGGACAAAGAATGTCGTAAAGTTGTCGTAACGATGTCGTGAAGACGTCGCCAAAGTTTGTGCCCACTGGGTGGGATTTGTAAGGTTAGGGCTGGCTTACATTTGAGAAAAGATAGGAGAAGATTCGATTAGATATGAAGATAGGGATTTAGAAAGATAGAGAAGATTTCGGATTGCATAACGGATAGAAAAGGATAGACGTGGATAAGCGGAGGATTCATTTTGATAGACAATCGGATAGAGACTCTATTCATTTACTTCCAGCAGGGTAATACTTATACGCATAAATAAGAAACGTATCTAATATCTATAAATCGCATTCGTTACGCTGTGCACTATGATTCTTTCTGCCCTTCTATACCAACGAGTGAAGCGTATCACTACTTGTGAGAAATTGATAATGCTGGGTCAAAAATTTCTGGTGCCCCGGACCTCATTAAATATTTATAATTTATATATACAAATATAATTAAAAACTGAAAGTTGACACCCATCGCAGGGTCCCACTGGGAGCAACTGCAATCTAAAAAAATGACATCGGCTCCCAGTAGGACCGCGGTAAATCCCACTTATGGCCACGTCTCACAACCGTGAGATGGTTGATCACACAGGACAGTGTGTTCAAAGAAGTTATTGGCCTGTGATTCTCTGGGTTGGACGAGTTGCTTTTTTTCGGTAGGAGTATAGTGCGTCCTAGCACCAGCCACTGCGGAATGGGCGTCTCCAGCATTAAATGTAAGGTGAATATGCGGGCCAAATGTTGCTGTGTAGAAGTAAACTTATTCCACCAGAAGTTCTTGATACAATCTGGTCCAGCACTGGAGAAGTTCTTCGTGCCTCCAAGTGCTTTTTTCACCTCTTCGGCAGTGAGTGATGAACACTCTTCCTAAGATTTTATGAGGTTGCAACAAAATTTCTTCAAGCGGATGATATTGTCAATATCTTCTTTCAACTTTAGTATTTTCGGGATCTTGTATAGTGCTCTCCAAAAAGTCTCTATCTAATTGGGCTTGGGTGGATTCTTGACAGAAACAGGGTGTTCGCTGAAGGGGCGAGATGGGTTAGCGAGAAACTTTTGATTCTCCCTGATCCATTTTTCCCTCTTCTGTATTCTCCTCCTTGCGTCAGATAACAGCCGTATTTTGTCAACAATATGCTGCTTGATTGTCAGCCAATTATTTCTAGGGCCCCATGGTATTAATAATTCATTTGCAAAATATTATGCGTATTAAAAATGAAATGAATTTTTCTGATAATTATCACTAATTTTTTCTAAATATAATATAATTTTCCAATTTAACTTCTCAGGCATCAATAATTCAGCATTGATGTACTTTAGGAGTATAAATTTGTTTCTTCAAGGTTAAAAATTCGAATTTTGAGAAGGTTTTTTAACTCTTCTGAAAAAGCGTTGATATTGCGCTTGAGCTATTATGAGGATGAACTCATTAATTTTATTCCTTCTCGGTCGTCCTGGCGCGACCGAAACGAAAATATCAGCGTAGCCAAAAACGAATCAAGAGTTCGGTTGGAGCTGAACCGTATCGAAATATGAGTGCGTGGAAAAATGGGTTAGTCCACGCGCCACGGGCAAAAAAGAGTTATATCTTTAACTCGTTTTTGCCCATAGCGCGCGGGCTAATTCGTTCTTGGGCTGAGAAATAATCAACCCGCTTTTGCTCCGACTCTTTTCTTAGTCCCTTTTGCTATCAGCCCCTCACTTGTGACTCGTTGATCTGGGTTCAAAGAACCAATGTGTTTCGTTTAGCAATCGGCTGGAAAGCCGACGAAGGGTATTTTTTTCTGGAAATCACTGGTGCAATGAGAAAAGCCCCAATAGCAATATTGGAATCCGTTTTAGGTATACAAATGCCAAGTTCCTTGACCTGCATTATGCAGTTAGGAGTATATTGACAGGAGATAAAATCTTTTCCCTGCAACCTGACATCATGCCGAAAGAATACTCGTTCGTAAAGCCCTTTAAGGCAAGCTTCCCAAAAAGGGAGTATTGACGCGATAAAAAAATGAAAAGTAAATTATTTACAATATAAGGGCACGGCTGGTACACGGACGCCTCCAAAGGTTCCCTTTACGCTGGGGCTGAAGTATTTGGGATGAAACCCAGTGCTGACTAACAATAGCACTGGGAAAATTCCCTACCGTATTTCGAGCTGAAGTTGTGACCACTAAAGCCTGCCTAGAAGAGGTTAATGTACGTGGGCTTGTTGATCTATACATCCACATAAGCTCTGTCAGCCAAGTTGCCCTTAAGGCCCTTCTTTTGGAGGAGATTGCATCCAGACTTATCTGGAGTTGCGTCCAAGAAATTCTCGGAGGGCTAAAGCCCTCAACGGACCTGAGCATTATTGTGGAGCCCCGTATGCTTCTGTAAAGCAGGCTATTGAAAAGTGGCTCTTAAATGAACACACGAAATATTGGAAGGAAGCTCTGCCGCTTAAGAAAGACCTGAATAATATGAATATCGACAGGTTAGTAAAACTCGGAATAAAGTAAGTATGTAGGAGATCATTTTTGTGAACCGAATTATTTCGAAGACATTCTCTATGCGACAATAAATGCCTTTATGGCGGAAACCGGCCTGATGGGTGATGACTAGATCCAATATTACAGTACTATATGTTACATATTGATAAACTCAGTTATATGGTACTAATTTGCGCCTGCCCGATCGTAATGATTAAAATAGTAAGGTATAGGAATAGAAATAATTGTAAGTTGTATTCCCAGCTGGTTCGTCTTTACATTTGTCAACGAAATCCAACTGGGGAGACGCTTTTTAAAAAGAACTACATGAAAGACTTCATACTAGACATCAAAAGTAGTAAGTTTGGTTCTTTTGTCGTTTCTTCCAAGACCTGTTCGTCAAGAATGAATTTTTTCAAAAGGTTCCTGAAATTGAATGCTACATATGAAAGTAGAAATCGTCTGGACGTCCGTCGTACAAGCAGTGGTGCCATTTCGCCTTTATATTATGAAGTCTAGAGCGGCAAAGTTGAACTTTTTCGAAGGCATTCTGTACTCAAAAGTACTACTACTCGGTCTCTATTAAAAAAGAGAAAATCGTGGGATGTCGAAGCTTGGAAGAAGAGAAGATTTAAGACAGGCAATACGCCAGAAACGTTTTCTCAATTCGATTGCGAAAACTTCCGGACGAATCGTATTTAGGAAGGTAGGTACCTGCTTCGAGGGCTTGGGTGGAAAACTTGACTGGACTTAATTCCAATCGTTTCCGTGCGAATCAACTATTAATACTCCGTCTCGTACTTGTGCTCCTCGCGCCAACTTTTCCAATAATGAGTTCTTTAGAAAAATTCTATCGGCATTGAGCGCATGAGGTACGCGAATAATTCAAAAGAACGGCTGAGAAAATATTTTCGACCGTAAGAAATATCTCTTTTTCTTACCATCCCACCTTTCTTTATTGTGATCTTCACAGGTGCAGAATGTTCTCTCGAACAGCTGAATTCTGGATAAGAGCAGAAATATTTTCGAGTATCGTTCGCTGCTGATGAAACTTTCAGTTGGTTTAACAATTCATCTTTCTAAGAGCGCGTAATTGCAATTCACTGCACTTAAGTATTCAATCTTCGAACGATCTGAACAGTACTAATTAATTTTTTAAGCTTAAGTACTATCTGTTCATTTATTCTTAAATTATTAAACAGTGGAGAATATTTACAACAATTCTTGATATTTTAAATCGAGTATCAAGCAATCATAATTCTTATCAAATAGCAACGGTCGACCAAATATGAATTATATATAGTTAAAAGTTTGTCATAAGGACAACCGCAGGATTTAGCCGGGAGCAGGTGCTAATCTTAAAAATTGCAGTAGGCACACGCGTTTTCCATTGAATCCTGTATCCAGTGTATTATATATACCAGTGCTTTATCACAATTCTCTTAAATGACAGAAAAATTTAGCTTTGCTTGCTTTAAAAACTGAGAGACCGGGATAACAAAATTATATACGTTTAGCCCGATTTCATAGTTTAATACCAAATTATATTCTTCTCCTTTCAGCTGGCAGTATTGTTTATGGTGCTACGAGGAAATTGATGACGGTTCTGGAAAGTAGCGAAAGAAATGGAAAGTCATTCATGGCACCTTACGCCAGTCAAGAAGTTTCTGAAATAGATCTTTCTGGGAAAAAGTGCCCGGGGACTGGGATTCATCAACTATATTCCTTTTCAAATTGCAGCGAAATCATCAACAGCTCAAGTCAGGTAATTTTCCATATGTGGCAGGCCGCGAAAAAGGGGACCTAACGTGCAAAAAATCAATTTTTAGTCTTTTAATCCAATTGATAGTTTTTGAGTTGCCTTTCCATTTGCACAAATCAGGCATTTTTTAAGTCAGTTAATTTTTTTCATGAAGCTATAAGCTTGGGAATGATAAGCGCATTCGTAAACGAAACGAGAGGCCTACGAAAAACAGCTGGACTACTTGCCACTACAGCTGTAGGCCCCGTGTCAATAAGGTCCGCTTATTTCGTGCGTCTTCGGTTGAACCTGTCCGCGTAAAGATATAGTGGTAAATAGAGAGCATGTCTTTCGCAGAGGCCTCCCCACTACCCAGTAAAGAAAGTTGAATAGATATAACGCTGATACGAATTCAGGTTAGGTTTGGTGTAATTAATTTGCTGCTATTATCAAATTGGACCTTCACTTTCAATTCTGCAATGCATTAGGCACTATTTGGCGACTTGGTCCGCTCGGGTGCAGGGAACCTGGCAGGTTTGAAGGACCATAGTCACATTTTACGTAGTCTGCTATAAAACTGATTAGAGGTTTTCGGAAGAGCTTATATTGATTAACGAGTACTAAGAAGGTCAAGCCCCTGTGCGCTCTTCAGAAGGAGAGATGAGTGAAAACAGTTTGAAGTGGCCTGTCAGGCCGCGGCCGATTGCATCTAACGAAGGGTTAATAATGTAATTGGTCGATAAGTGAAAGGGTTGTATCATTATCAAATCAATTACGCAGGGGCATCAATGTCGCAAATACTCTAAAATGAGGGTGGGGATTTTAGGGTCTCAAAATTATACGAATAAGGCAAAAGAGTCGTAAACATTATAAGAGGCGTCGTGAGGTTCCGAAATTGCAAGGGTAATTCTAAAGGGGTCGCAAATATAAGTTAAGACATAATATGGTCTCAAAATTAGGAGGGTAAAACGAGAATGTCCCAAATTGTTGACAAAGGCATCACAAAAAGTCATCACATGGGTCTCAATAAGTGGTTGTTAACTCAAGGAACTGCAAAAGTTTCCAAAAGGGGTTATCTCAAGGGATCTCAAAAGTTCATAAGAAGTTCATCACAAGGGTCTCGAAATTTGGGGTCAATTCAAGAAGATTCGTGAATAACATAAGAGGGTCCTCACACGGAATCCAGAATCATAAGAGTATTTACAAAAAGGGTAATCTCAAAGGATCGCAAAACTTCTCAAAAGGGTCATTACAAGGGTCTCGAAAATTATAAGGGTATTTCCAAAAAGAGATAATCTCAAAGCGTCGTAAAAGTTAACAAGAGGTCACCACAAGGGTCTCGAAAATTGGAGATAACTCAAGGAGAATCGCAAACATTATAAAAGGGTCATCACAAGGGATCGAAAATTAGAGATAGGCATTAGGCGGTCGAAAAAATTATAACAAATGTAGAAGAGTCATATATAGTCAACACATTAAGAAAAAACATTATAAAAGTGATTATTCGTCGGCATTTCGGCAGACCAGATTATTACTAAGTTTACAGGCGCATATTATAAAAGGAACAAGATAGGACCGGATCCTACCTTGAGTAACTTCGAAGACAGGACTACCACCTCGTGTTCACACTATGAGTTTACAGACGGTAAGAGAGAGTTTTTGGCGCTTATCGGTATATCAGTCTATTCAATTCCATATATTCAATTTTATTTAAAAATTATAAAGGAAAAAATCGATGTAGTATCAAAAGCTGATCAAAATCTATTCCTCAGCATTTATTACTCTCGAAGGTATTTTGAGGGGGTAGGCTAAATAATGGAAACACAGATTTTTGCACAGCTCTTGAGAAAGAACTATTTAATGTCATATCCAATTTCAGTAAATTTCAGAAAAAATTGTAAAGTAGATAATCGATATTGGAGAAAGAAAAAAGGTGAAAATGTATTCATGTTTGCAAAGTTCTGATTTTTAAATAGATTTAATGTTTAATGAATAAAATTATCTGTGAAAAATATTTTTATCAGCTGCTTTGAAATAAAATCTGTATATTAGACTGTCTTCTAGGAATAATTATTGTTCCAAACTCGTCATATTCGCTCTTCTAACTTAAAAATATTCGCCTCTTTTAAATACTGTACTTTCATTCTGTTCAATGGTGAAATATTATGTATATTAACTTTAAATAATATTTAAACTTATTTTGAGCAACTTTTGAAAATTGAATATTTGTGAAGACTTTTTACAAGAATTTAATTATTATTTTCTACAATAGAAATAAAAAAAAATATATATATATATATATATATATAGAATTCCATTAAAATGTAAACATATGAAATTAAAGTCGAAATGAAAAGTCGATGTTAAATAAGTGAAATTAAAATAATACAATGTACTTAATAATTATATCAGTCAATTCCGAACAAACGACAAGATTTATATGGGCCTATTTGACGTAGTCTCGCGACTGCCACTGGCAATCTTTGCAGTCACTGACTGCCTTCTGGTGAGCCCTGCTATACACATAGAAGAGAGGCAAGATTATGCTAACAAGTCAAAAGCTATGGCCTCAACCTACCACATAGCAAAAAGGGACGTGAGGCCAGCGAAAGTCGCCCTCCTAGCCCTTTCTCGAGACAAATGAGCTCTATGGATAGGCAGCAAAAGAAAAACTACAAGGGAAATCCAAAATCCTCGACTTTAGAGCAAGGTCCATTACAGAAGATACCTATTAGGCCGTTTTTACCCCCAACTTATGCACAATTATTGCAGCAGTATTATGGAAATTTGTCACATTTCATAGGTGCTCAAACACCGTTTCTGCCGCCACAACAACTACTCCCAGGGTATGGTATCCCAATGCCCTACCCTGGTTTACTAACTGTACCAAAATTCCCGGTAAACCAATTTCCACAGAATCTATCCTAGAAGGAATACGAAAAAACTACTTCTAGACCTACCTCACGAGGACCTTCCAAAAATTTAAACGCAAAGCAGACTCCAGGCAAGGACACCACCTCGAGTCTGACAACATCGGAGCGTCCCTAATCGAAACAATACCCGGAGAACTCTATAGGAACTTTTGAACAGGGAGGGAATCAAAAGACTCCCCAGTAGTGAGAATCTCATCCTCAAATTTAAAAAATGGCACTGCCTTCTTTCTTATCGACCAGGGTCAGATTTGAATTTAATAAAAACATGTGCCCTATTATCACATCTAGAATTGGACCCAACACGATCCGCTCTGCTGGCTGGTATAACTGATCATCCAGTGAAAACAACAGGCACCTTAGAGCTACCTATTTCAAATTCACCTGTCAAATTCCTTTCCCGTTACTAGTGAAACGATATTAGGACAGCCATACCTCAGGCAGGAACAGGCCCAGCTTTCTTTCAGGCATAATACTCTGCGAACAATATAGCAACCAATTACACCCATCGTCATCGTGGATGCCGAATCGGAGGAAGCCAAAAATTAAACCTTTTCCACGAACCTGTCGGATCGCTGTTAGAACTCGTCAGCCAATAACAATAGATATTAATAATGCAGAAGCAAAAGAAAGATACTCACCTATAATAATCACAAAAGAAGGCATATACGTAGGAGAGGCTGTTGTTACGGCAAAAGATCGGGTATGCAGGTTTCTAGCTATAAATACTGCCAATGAAGAGGTGAGTCTAGACATCCCCCTCAAGAAATTTATGCGTATGATATCTACGAGTTCCCTGGAGGAGGCACCACAGAATCTGATGATATTCAAATTTCCCCAGCGGAACTAACCGGCTTGCAAGCGGAATGGACTGCCGGGGTGATGAAGAGTCTATACATATCTCAATTAACTCTAGAAGAACAATGATATGTTTCTACGTGGGTGAATTAAGTATTTCGAAATTATCCACCTAAATGGTTAGACTCTCACTTCCACCCGTTTAATTTAACACCGAATCCCTACCATAGATGACAAGGTTATTGTAAGGAAACCATACCGCCATCCACAAACTACAAATGATAAAGTGCGCACTCAAATAGAGAAGCAACGCAATAGTGGCATAACCCATTAGTCAAAATCTCCTTACAACTCTCCTATAATGATAATTCCGAAGAAAATGGACGCATCAGGTAAGCGAAAATTTAGAGTCGTCGCAGATTTCCGGGCCTTGAAAGAAAAAGTAAGAGGAGATGCATATCCCTTGCCTAACAATACGGATATTCTGGAACACCTGGGAAAAGCGTAATATTTTTCCGTTTTCGATTTTGCAAGTGGATTCTACCAGATCGAAACACACCCACAGGATCGAATGAAAGCCGCTTTTTCGACACCTAGAGGACATTTCGAATATCTGCGAATGCCAATGGATATTAAAAATGCCCCAGCTACCTTCCAACGCTTAATGGATTATGTGTTAACTGGAATGCACGGAACGGAAGCATTTATCTATCTCGAAAACATCATGGTGCACTCGGAATCGGATCATTCAGCCAGATAAGTGTGAATTTTTTCGCACGGAGGTGGCTTACCTTGGTCACGTAATTGGATGCAACGGTGTAAGAACTAATCCGGCAAAGTAGAAGCTATCAACAAAATTTCAACGCCAAAGATTGTGGTAAACATTCGACAATTCCTAGGACTCTCGGAATACTACAGAAGATTCATAAAAGATTAGGCTAAATTAACGAAGCCTTTAACGGATCTTCTGAAGAAAGAAACCACATTTATATGGAGTAAAGAACAAATACAAAGGTTCCGCAAACCACGTCGCTATCTATGTGAAGGGCCAATACTACAGTATCCGGAGTTCAAAAGGATCTACAAATTAACTACGGACGCTTCAGACGTTGTCCACAGGATGTCCTATGTGGACAACCCTAGTACAGTAAACTTCCAATTATTTTAAGGTCCTTGAAACGTTCACGACCAATTATTTTAAAGCTGGAGGGGGCCCCACCCTTAACGCGAGTGGGCAATTTATTTTTATCGACGACGCTCATCGTGGACATTTGACAAAAACCGGGGGGTCAAATTTTACACAAATCTAACACCTTCTCTGGATGAGAATGTAAAAATAATGTTTAAGCATAACAGCGGTAAAAGGTGAAATGGAAACCACACCATGCTCCTAATTTTGTACCTACAACATCATCGCAAATGATTTCAAACATTGTATTAAATTAACTAATTACATCCTCATCTCATCAGTCACTAGACTTAGTCCGTGATGATGTAAAACCTGGGTCACTCGAGAAGAAATTTGAGGGGAAAAAAAATTAATGTAAATAACATTTATAATGTTTGAATGAAAATAGAGCATACTTATGTAGAAAATGTCTTTTTTTAAGAAAAGGGGCAAATTTTTGCATACGTGCGGCCAAATGTATAGCGGCGGCCCTGAGCTGGTATGTCTTGTTCCCGTCCCGTCTCATTCCTCGGTATTTCTCGCTCGGCGGCAACACTAATCTAGTTTCGAGAAAATTAGTTAAACAGGTGACGTTTCGTGGATAGGTTTCGTGTTCGTATCGACTCTCAGCATTAGTTATGAAGTTTATTTGCACTTCAAAAAAAAATTGAAAATTTAGTTTTTGGCTATTGAATGGATGATTTAAACTAAAAACAGTTCGCTTAATAAAAGTCATCCAGTTTCAAAACAATTGAAAATGAAATTATGACTTTAAAATTGTCTAAAATTGATATTCCAACTTTAAATAATGATAGTTATTTTAATTTGGCATATTTTAAAGGCATGCGAAACTAGTTTGTACATTATTTAGTAATGAGTGTAGTCGACAACAGAGTAATTAAAATTTGAAATTTTAGTTCTTACCTTGAGGTTAGAAAGACCCTACCTGACAACTTTGGACTGCAATAATTACTGCAATTACTATTTTTTTTACATTTTGTTTTTTTTTCTTATTTTATCTTCAGTTAAATTATAAATAATGAATTCATTCATTCATCCTGTTACATAGTATTACATTATTATTTTAAGAAAGAGATTCATTCAGGATAATGAAGAAAATTGTTTTCACTTTGAAAAATGTAGCCCCAAAAATATCCTTTGTCTGGGATTTGCATTTGAATTTTTCTCATTTTTTTTAGCAAATAAACCCATTTTTGAAATTTTGGCCCTTGAATCCTTAAGCGTATCCACTCTTCAATTGTATATCTGAGATTAATTTTGCTAAATTAGGGGTTGTGCTTAAATTGCGTAACAGCTCGAATTAGGGAAGGAGGGGTCCGACACTGTGTATAAATTTTGTAAGGTTCCATTGTAAAAGGGGGGGGGGAAGGTCTAGAAGGGGCCGATAATCCTTTACGTAATTCAAGTACAGCCTCTCAGGTACGAAAACCAACTCAATTATCTCAAATTTGTGATAAATGTCCCAGGATATATTTCCTAGCCAGACAAATGTAATAACGTATTTTGATCAAATATCTAGGAAACAATTTCATCTAGCTTTATCAATTTTCTACCTTCGAGGAAAACCTGATATTACATCAATTACTTAGTAATAAAAGTAATTTTATCCTTTAGTTAAAAATAAAAATATGAGATCATTGAATTAATTCTCCAGAAATAATTGATTTTTTAGTGAATAATTATTGTTTGTTTCCTTCCATTACAGTAACTTACATCTTCGACATTTTTCTTGACATCTAAAATGTAACTCTTCTCATTGAGATTACTGGAAACATCAGGGCAAGACATGATCAGCACGTTGTGGTTGCCCAGTGAACTCACGAGGATAGAAAATATACAGTGGAAAAAACAAAGGGAAAACTGGTTTATCGAGTGCCCGAAGATTTCGAAATTCAAAGAGAAAATCGAGCTTTTCGAAATAAAATTTCACAAGAACTACGAGTGACAAATCGCACGTCTGACATACGGGTTCCTGACTCCGGACCGTGTGAGAAGCACCACAAAATATGATGGAAAAGAAGTTGGACCGGTACTATGAGGGGTATTGATTCTGTGAATCGCACAAATGCGCGTTACAAGTCAATGAGCGTACTGAGCTTCCGTGTGTACGTATTCAGTGTATATAGGCTAGTAATCGTCAATGCATTTATACCAATCTACAGTATTGTGCGCGAAACCTGTTCAAAGTGTGCGCTGTTACAGAATCAGTACTGACAATATTTCTAGTGTTCATGTTCCTAGATTCCTTGAATTTCAAGGAATAAACCATTTCATTGAATTTTCTTTTTCCCTTGTTTTCATTTTCTATTAACTGCAATAACCTTTAATCAATATTAATTTTTGATCAATGTTGACGTTTGAAATAAAAAAATAAAAAACTCGTGTCACTTGAACGTAACAAATTCTATGTCAAATCGCACGAGGCAAAAAAACACCCGCGTGAAAAGAGAACCGACTTTCGATGCGTTTGAATGGATCTAAAGCCTTTTTTATTCGCTTCCGATTCAACAGATTCAAGTTGATATGAGACTTTCTATAAAAGAGTTTTTATACCCTGGCGGACCGGCCGAACGCAAGCATTACGCTACAGCCTAATGCTAAAGTAATGCTAAAGTAATATCCCTACCGAACCGAATGAACGCTGTAGCGTATCCATTCCGTTCATTCGGTTCGCTATCCTCGTGAAAAGAAAGATCAATTTAATACCACTTCAAGACCAGTTTCAAACCATGTTTGGTCTTTTTCTGGTCTGCAATCCATAATTTATTTTTACTTTCTGGAAGTGGAACCTAGTCGGTCCAATGCCTTCATTTTGCTTCGTTGTGAAGTGACAATTAGAAGTAAAGTGAATGGGGTCATATAGATCCCACGAGCCTTGTTACGTATAAATTTTGTAGAGAAGAGTCAATTAATTTTTCTTAAAGCAATGTATTGCAGTAATCTTACGTATATGCGAGGAACACCGAACAACTTTTTGTGAAAATTACATCCTTGATGATTAAGCGGGCTTTTTTTTACTAAAACCTTTTTTGTATGATTAATCTTTCATTATTTAATAAAACTAATAATAGTTGTGCTTTTAAAAAAATGTTCTATTCCCTTTTCCTTCATTTTTCTGTAATTTTAATTTTCCAAAGTGTTTTAAATTCAATCTTGAAAAAATGATACTTCTTCAAAAAAATAAAACAGTGATCATTGAAGTTTGATGGTATAAAAACTTCTCTTCAAAACCCTTTTTGAAATCGAATAATTAGGAAAAACAGTGCTATTTTAAAAAAAAAGTAATTTTTCGTTTTTTTTTTTTTGCTCGCAAGTTTGAGCGCGTCTGTCATATGAGGTCCCATCTAATATTACACTGCTGAAGGCTGGTGACCTCAGCATAAAAAACCAAACAACTAGGACTCTCTCGATTCCAGTTCTGTCCTGACACGCCCCCTTAATCAACCGAAGTTTGGTGGGACTGACATTATAACTAGACTCTCAACCCTATGGCGACTAACTACTTAATTTGGATTTGATTTCGACTCGCAAAATAAATTTCTCGCATAAAAGTGATAGTTGGGCGTACTCTTTAAACAATGAATAATGCAAACAATAAAATAGCCTCGAAATGAACTGAAACTATGTTTGACAAATGGCATGCGCACGGTAAAGGTCAAGTTTCAGGCGATGATAAATGTAATATACATTTCATATAATAGTGTTGCATATTGTAGATATATGCACGTACACACACATGTTTTTTTCCAAAAATAAGTTGAAGTTTTAGTTTTTGAGTTATAAAATGACGGGTCGGGGAACAAAAGGGCCTAATCCCGTTGAGGCGTCCAAAAATGTGTAAAAGTCAATTTCGAAAAATGTGTGGGATAGGCCCTTTTGTTCCCCGACCCTTTAAATATTGAAGCTGGACCAATCAGGAGCGCGGTATAAAAAGTCGCGCGTGTGGAGCGGGAGTCCCAACGCAGTGTAGTGACCGCTGTTCTCCCGTCGCTACCCCGCCTCGGCGCTTGCTTCAATAACACTACGTTGGAATCTTGCTCAAGAACACATAGTCCAAGAGCTGGTGACGTTTTTCGTGAAGTTGTAGTATAAGTCCTAGTTTGTGGCGAATATATCTGGGAAATTACCCTTCTTTCGAAAACCGTAAATGCCAGACGCCCTGCCTGGGGCGTTTGGACGCCTAAGCCAGGTGAAAAAATTGGAAATTTGAAGTGATAGTATTATAAGAGCCAATTTTCTTCTAGGATCGATTATTGATGCCCCAAGTTTATTATTATTCAATCGCCAGACCGATGGCTTGGGGATAACATACTGCCAGACTAGATAATTATCAATAAAAAAACATGAATTTTGCAGTGAGAGTATAAGGTCTGGCGTTTTTAATAACGTAAAGAATAGTATCCACAGGTAGCATCCGTAAAACGACAGACCGAAATTCCGGAGATAACACCTTGAAAATTAAGCTTGAAAATGAATAATTTTCCTCGAAAGTGTGGGTCTTAGCGGGGACCGAGGGACGAGGGAGCAGCCGCGTCAGGGTAAAAGGCTGAGTGGATTGGATAACGGCTAGGGCCGCAGAGATTGTCGATACATCTCATATGCAGGAACAAGGCATTATACCTACTGTTTCCTTAGTTTTTTTGTTATTTGGAAGGCGATGTGCTCCTTTATTTTTACATTCAAATGCTACACATACACAACAAATTTTCAAGAAGAAAGTGTAGGAATCTCAACACAGCTTTTAAAACCTCTAACAGACGATGCATTAAAAACTCTGTCATTATTTCGTTATTATAATTATTATTACTCGAATACAGCTATAAGAACTTTATCACTCTTATGTATGTTTTTTCTTTTTAAACTACTTATAGAAAATTGAAGCAATTAATTTTCCTATTAAAATGCAGTTTTTACATTTTATAAATTGTAAGTTTTTGATTCATGTGAACAATGATAGATGATATTTTCATTGGCATCTTCTTCTTCACTCATATTATTTATGTAATTTATGTAATCAACATTCACATTATTACAGTATTCACTTAACTTCTCCAAATTGACAAAACAGCACTCGTTACAGCACTTATTTGATGCTTCTTTGCTTTGCAGGATTCATACTATTCTATGTGTATATTCATCATTTTTATTTTTTAGGTCTGATATAATAAGAGTAAAATATTTTTTAAATGAGTTCCTTCTCCTTTTTCATTCGCGGAAAGCAATATATGAATTTGCAGTCATATAACAGAATTCTCCCACTATAAATATACGTATTACCATCTCTGCTATTAATCTACCTTTCATATGCTCAAAATTTACAAGTATGAATGTTTTTTCATTGATCATACAATTTTCGCTGAAAGCCATTATCGAACAAACCACTGTTCTTTCAATAAATACTTTAATTCAACTGTCTTTCAGTAGTTTCAATTGAGGTGGATCATTTTATGTCGAAACCAAGTATTTGTAATAAATAGGCTCTTTTCTAAGCATAAGCTAACTAACTTTTCCCAGTTATAATTTTTCCTTGGATCCCCGAATTTACCTAGTACCCTTTCTGTATCTGTGCCTTGATGTTATTCATGGTTTAGATTGTACACCCAACTACCACCTTGGTGCGTGTATTTTGTTTTGCGAGCCGCAAATCATGTCCGAGTTAAGAAGTGATTCGTCGTATGGTGGCGAGTCATTGTTGTAACGTCAGTCCCACCAAAACTTCTGTTACAGGGTAGGGAGAAGGGGGGCAAGGAAAGGAAGATCTTAATTTCATAAAATTAATTAATTTTGGAATGAGATGATTTCAAATTGAAACTTCTGGGTTCTGAGGCTTCAAATTTCAGTGTGTTCGGCTCATTAAAGACAGTTATACTTACATAAAAAAGAAAAAAGAGGGCGAAGCAGGAATAAGTCAAACAAACCAACCTCTCACTCTTTTTCTTATTTTTTCTCTGTCTTTTTCATACTGCTATGAATTAAAATGTTTCGACGTGTATTACGGACCGTCCTAAGCATTTTTTTCTAGAATTAGGAAAATGACAATATCGCGCTGAATTTTTTTTAGTCGATAGATAATATTTCGGCGTAGTTAGGCTGGACAGTTTGAGTCGCTATCTTAAAAAATGTAAATTTTTTAAATATTTATAATGTTTACCTTATGGGTCAGGTATTTAAAGTTATGTAAAGATAGCGGCGATTGGCAAGGTCGATTTTTTTTTGCTTACAAGTATCTGGTTCAATTGCAATCCACCAAAGACGAATTGAAAAATTTATCAAGCAATTTATGAAAATACAAATAAAAATTGAATATAAATTAAGTACAACATGTATCTTTATTTGAGAAATTCAAAGTTAAAAATTACATATATAAATAAACTTTGATTCTATTAAATTAAATCTGAATAACTTTCTATTTCTTAAATAATGACTTTGTTCAACAACTCAATTTTATTTAAGTCCTTTTCGCAAAAAAATGCTCCGTCTCAATTAAGGGTCAATTTCGACTTGAAGTGAGTTCAGCTTTTTTCTGTGTATCCCAAATTTTATTTTATATTATTTCACTCAGAAATACCATGCGGCAAATTTTTTTATAATCTTCATAAATTGTATCTTCAATTTATTCGTCTCTGGTTATATTTGTTGATCTTCAATACAAACTTCGCCATCTTTGCATGACTTCAAATACCCGAGCCATCATGTGAACATTATCAATATTTAAATTATAAGTTTTATTAAAATCTTGCGATTTAAACTGGCCAGTCCACCATGCGAAAGAAGATGATCTATATCGATTTAAAAGAAAATGCCATCCGAGATATCTTCATTTCCCTAATTGTAAGTTAAGCGGAAACAATACGTCCCCTTATTATTAATTAGAATCTAGATACCCGGGTAAAAAAATTTTGTATGGGATTGATCTAGGAAAACATCTGGGAAATCGTATGGTTGTCGCCTCTCAGATAGTATAATAAAAGTATGGTATATGAAATGATCCCATACTTCATGTCCATTTGAATTATGTGTAGTGGATGTATATCTTAAATATAGCTAAAGTATAACAAGGTTTAGTCGAAATATAGTAAGAGTATTGCTAAAGTATATCTTAGAAGTATATCTGAAGTATAGCTGATGTATAGCTGATGTATATCTGTAAAGTATAGCTCAAGTATATCAGAAGTATAAATAAAGTATGCCTAAAGTACAGGGAAACTATAGCTATAGTAGGTATAGCTCTATTATATTTATAGAATATATAAGTTTCTTATTTTATACATATTCTTGCCTCAAAGAATTTATAAACTGGCTTCTGTATTACACTCGTAAACAATATTCGTTGCACATTTTTCTCAATAAATTATTTGAATCACAAAAATTTTTAATTTACGTAGGATCTGTCATTCACAATGTATTATCCCGAGTTGTAATTTTAGTCCTCTTTTATACCTCTAAATTGTAGGACTTGATAGGAATGAGGGGGGCTTGTAGAGGTCCTAAGTTTTATTAGATTAAGCCCTCTTTTACTCCTCCAAAGTGGCACAAAAGTCCATTTTTCCCACTAGGAAACAAAAGGGCTATCGAAACAACAGTTTTTGTCATTATAAATTATATTGTTATGAACCAAAAAATGTGAAGTGTACTACTACATAAAGTACCATATGAGTGAAAAATATACTTTAATCCTCGCAAATGAAATTTGAATGAATAAATGCTCATAATAAAATTGGCTTTGTAAAGAAAATTGCAAAATTCTATAAAAAATGAATCAGATTTTGTTTAAAGCACACTTGTTTATGTGCGTTTTGAACTCTGGCTTATCAAAGGTGTCATTATTTATGAAATAAAAAATGGATTAGGTTGGAATTTTTAGATAATTTAAAAAAAGGAGTTTTCTGTTATTCCCATAGAAAAACTCTTCAGAACCTACATCATTGAACATTACTGTGATTCACAATGATTAATAATCTCAAAACCAATTTATGGTACAATATATATATATATATATGTATATGTATGTATATAATTAAAAACTAAAGGTTAACAAATACCGCAGGGTCCCACTGGGAGCAACTGTCATCTAAAAAATGACATCGGCTCCCAGTAGGACCGCGGTAAATCCCATTTCTTTTAAGTTCGGCAGAACTTTCTTCAATTCAGCAGAATTCTCTAACGTTCAGCAGAATTCTCTTGAGATCAACACCATTCTCTTGAATAATTGAGAATTCTCCTGAATTCAGTAGAGTTGCCTTGAATTGTTTATGATTCTCTAGAATTCTGTAAAAATATCTCGTAAATTCAGTATACTTCTTTTGAATTATGTAGAATTTTCCTAAATTGTGTATAATTATTTTAAATTCAGCAGAATTCTCTTGAATTCAGTAGAATTCTCCTAGGTTTGGCAGAATTCTCTTGAATTAATTCAAATTATCGTGTTTTCTTTAGAATTCTGCAGAATATTCTTGAAATTAGCAAAATTCTTTCGAATTCAAGAGAATTCTCTAGAGTTAGGCAGAATTCCCCTGAATTAATCATAATTCTCTGGAATTCTGTAAAAATATCTCGTAAATTCAGTAGAATTCTCTTGAAATATGTAAAATTCTCTTAAACTTTGTTTCATTCTCTTAAATTCAGTAGAATCCTCCTTGGTTTTGCAGAATTTTCTTGAATTTAGTCAAATTATCGTGTTTTCTTTAGAATTTAGCAGAATATTCTTGAAGTCAGCAAAATTCTTTCGAATTAAAGAGAATTCTCTAGAATTAGGCAAAAATCCCTGGAATTAATCATAACTCACTGAAATTCTGTATAAATATCTCGTAAATACAGTAGAATTCTCTTAAATTCAGTAGAATTCTCTTGCGTTTGGAAGAATTCTCCTGAGTTGAGCCGAATTCTCTTGAATTTAGCAGTATTCTCTTGAGTTCGGCAGAATTCTCGTGCAATATGTGGAATTTTCTTGAATTGAGTAAAACTTTTTTCCTTTCCGTAAAATTGTCTTAAATTCTGTAAAAAAACTCTTGAATTCAGTAGAATTATCTTGAAAACTTTTGAACTTATTACAAATGTTTTAACACTCTGAATTCATTAGAATAAGCTTTCATTTATTTTGAATTCATTGGTCCTTCCAATTTTTACTGTTGCAAACGTTAAACAAAATTTCAATAAAATTCCATTGAAAAAATGCGACACGCCAGAGTCATAATTAAATGCTTGATGATTTCAGTGCACGCGTTGAACAAAAAGTACCAATTATGTGTTGGACAAGTGCGTGGGGGTGATTATTTAAAATTAAAATTTTTGTAGCATTTTAAGTTGGAGGAAGCTCAGACAGGGTTCGATGAAAGTACTAGGAGTGGTTTTTTGATGCTGTATAATATTATTTTAGGAATTACGATATCTGCTAGAGCCTTGGAAAGGGGTCTTTGGTAACAATTTTTTATTTGAATTTGTTTTTGTTGCTTTAGTTAATTGCAACTGAGACGGCGTTCGTTAAGTGTACTAGGGGTGGTTTTTTGGGCTGTCTAATATTATTGTAGGGATAGAGATCTCAACTAGGGTTTTGGAAAAGGGCATGCGGTGACTATTTATAATTTGAAAATTTGTTGGCTGCTTAAGTCGAAGGGAACTGAGACGGGGTTTGTTAAATATACTAGGGGTCGTTTTTTAGGTTGTTGAATATTATTGCAGGGATTAGGATACCTAATAAACTCTTGGGAAGGTGTGTGGGGTGACTATTTTAAATATAAAATTTTTTTATTTTTCGACTGTTTTAGTTGAAGGAAGCTAAGACTGGATTCGCTAAATGTACTGGGGGTGATTTTTTGAGGCTGCGTTATATTATTGTTGGTATGGCGATATCTGTTAGAGTCTTGGAAAGGTGTCTGGGTTGACTATTTATAATTTGAATATATTTTGTCTGCTTTAGTTGAAGGCAACTGAGACTGGATTCGTTAAATGTACTAGGGGTTGTTTTTTGAGGCTGTATTATATGCTTTTGTTGAAGGCAATTGAGACTGGATACGTTAAATTGTACTAGAGGTGGTTTTTTGGGAGTGTGTAATATTATTGTAGGGATGGGGATATCTACGAGGGTCTTAGAAAGGTGTCTGCCTTGATTAGTTTTGATTTGAAATATTTTTGGTTGCTTTACTCGAAATCAATTAAGATGAGGTTTGTTAAATATACTAGGGGTGTTTTCTTTGGGTGTCTGATATTATTTTAGTGATAACAATATCGACTAGAGTCTTGTAAGAGTGCTGGATGTGACTACCTTTAATTTTTAATTATTTTGGCTGCTTTAGTTGAAGGCAGCTGAGACGGAGTTTGTTAAATGTACTAGTGGTGGTTTTTTTATGCTGTATAATATTATTATAAGTATAGCGATATGAAATAGAGTCTTGAAAAGTTGTCTCAGGTGACTATTTTTAATTAAAAATTTTTTTGCCTACTTTATTTGAAAGTAACTGAGACGGGGTTCATTAAATATACGAGGGTTGGTTTTGTTAAGGTTTTGAATATTATTTTAGGATCGGAATATCTAATAAAGTCTTGGGAAAGTGTGTGGGGTGATTGTTCAAAATAAAAAATTTTTTTGCCTGCTTCAGTCGAAGGCAACTGATACTGGGTTCGCTGCATGTACTAGGGGTAGCTTTGTAAGGCTTTGTAATAGTATTGTAGGAATTAGGACATCTGATAGAGTTTTGGAAAAGTGCCTGGGGTGACTATATTCAATTTGAAATTTTTTGGCTGCTTCAATTAAGTGCAACTGAGACTGGGTTCGTTAAATGTACTAGGGGTGGTTTTTTGTTACTCTTATTAATAGATATTGTTGTCATTAATTTTTATTATAATATCGACTTTCTACATATATTGTATATATAGGTCAGACTTGGGAATTCAGATCAGCGAACTAATACTTGTGGGAATCATAAGTAATAGTTCTCATGATGCGGAATTCACAGCTCTTCCGTTTTATATATTGTAGATGTATGTCAATTCGCCCCCCTTCCGGATAGAGCCTTGCTTGTCCGTCAAATTGTGATTAAAAGTTACTAATATCTATGTACACGACGATTGTAGGGTCTTACATCCCGATAATTCGTCGGACGACGACTTCGGAGTTTATAGCGCCCCCTGGCGTCACTTTGCTGAACGAGATCCTGACTCGAGGATGTTGCGCTGTCTTCTTCTTCTCGGTTGGATGGTTGCGGCTGTTCACCGACATGTACGGCAGGCTGTGTTTCAACTGGAACCTGGCAGACTTTGTTGAACGTCGATGAGCGAGACTGCTCACCGAAATGTAAGGCAGGCCCTGCCACCGCCGGAAGTTGATGGACTCGGTCGAGCGTTACTGAGTGCGGCTGTTCGCCGACACTTCGGGCAGGTTGTGTCTCAGCTGGTACCTGGTGAGCTCGGTTGAGCGTTGATGAGCGGCTGTTCGCCGACACTTCGGACAGGTTGTGTCTCAGCTGGAACCTGATTACCTCGGTTGAGCGTTGATGAGTGCGGCTGTTTGCCGAAACTTCGGGCAGGTTGTGTCTCTACTGGAACCTGATGAGCTCGGTTGAGCGTTGATGAGTGCGGCTGTTCGCCGACACTTCGGGCAGGTTGTGTCTCTACTGGAACCTGATGAGCTCGGTTGAGCGTTGATGAGTGCGGCTGTTCGCCGTCACTTCGGGCTTCGGGCTGAATACCCAAAGAATCCTCTTCCTCCTCTGAACTCGAAGAAAAATCCTCAGTTGGGAACTGTTCTTCTGCGTCCTCTTCTTGTCGTTGAAAGTTTTGTTGTTGGGGCGCGGGCCAAAGATCTTTTCCATGAACCTTCTGTTGGCGACCATCTTTCTGGATCCTGTATACGTCTCCAGCTACGTGTTGCGAGATCTGATATGGTCCTAATCGACGGTGGTCGAGGGCGGCATTGTAACCCGCTACTTTGTTCGAAAGATGATGGTTTGTTGTCACCATCCAATCTCCGACGGTGTAACGAGGCGCGGATGGCTCTGTGGTGTATTTCTTTTGGTAGTGTTGCTGATGCTGACGATCTTTGTCTTCTCTTTGCTGGCGATCTTCGGCTAGGTCCGGGGTCACGTGTGAATTTCCTTGCGTTTGGACTCGCCATTCTCCGGGCAGGGGAATGGTCTTACCAAAGAGGAGATAACTGGGTGTTTCACCGGTGGCTGCATTCCGACGTCGGCGAAGTCCGAACAGTAGATCCGGCAGGTGCTGATTCCAGGTGTGCTGCGTCCGGGGTCCTAGTCGTAGTCGTAAACCCTTCTTTATCTTCTGATTGCGCCTCTCGGTGGGATTAGCACTGGGATGATAGACGGGCGTGGTCCAAAGTTCAAAATCCCAACGCTGGCTGGCCTCCGTCCAAGCGAGACCGGTGAATTGGGTGCCGTTGTCGTTCATAATCGTCGCGGGTACCCCCAGCTTGCAAAGACTTCTTCCTCCAGGATTTTAATGATGTTTGGCGCGGTGGAGGTTCGCATTGGAAAGGCCTCCACCCATCTGGAGAACATGTCAGTGAGTAAAAGGATGAAAGTGTTTCCCTTGCTGTTGCGGGGGTAAGGGTCCATGAGATCGACGGCTACTGCATCCCAAGCTGTGTGTGCTGAGCGAGGTCGTTGCTGGTCCGGGTACTTGGCACGTAAAGGTTTGCAACACACGCATAGATGACAACCAGATACGTAGCGTCTGATTTCTCGGCTCATTCCGGACCAGGTGAAATGTCTACTGATGGCCCTAATGGTCTCTTCGGCTCCAGGGTGGCCGGAAAGCAATGCGTCATGGTATTCCCATATGATTCGTTGTCGCAGGGCTTTGGGAGCGGGAAGTAACCACCTTGAAAAGTCCTTGGCTTGTCGCCAGAATCCGTGCTGATCCAGCCGATGATTGCTAAGGAAGCGACTCTCCTCCGGGGTGTGAGGTGATTGATTGGCTAACCGTTTCCAGCGGCGAATGTCCCATTCGATGTCGGGGTCCTCTAGTTGAGCGATGTAGATATCGTTGAAGAGGGAGGGTGTGTCTGTCATTCGGAGAACCGGCATGTGGTTACCGGGATCTTCTTGAGATTCTGGGTGACTGGGGGGGACCATTTGTTCTAGGTCGGGTTCGCCAGGAGATGGAGTATCCGGGTCCGGATGGCGTGACAGGGCACCAGGTAGTTCATTATCTTTCCCTGGACAATGCTCAATAATAAAGTTGAATCTACTGAGGAATACGTGCCATCTGTTCAACTTGTCCCGGGTGTCCTTCTGTCGATCCAGCCAAGTGAGGGTCTTACTGTCGGTGCGCAAAATGAAACGCTGGTCCTCCAGATAGGGTCGGTAGTGTGTGATGCTCCAAATCACGGCCAGACACTCCTGCTCGTTACAATGATATGCAGCTTCCGTTTGTGAGAACTTCGCGCTAGCGTAGGCGATGATTCTACGGCGTCCTGTGGGTTCTTGCTGCATTAAGACAGCGCCCATTCCGCGAGCGCTGGCATCTCCCACTACCGACTATGCTTGGTCGCGGGAAATCCCCGCGCAGACCAAACGCACACGCGAAACATGTGGAACAACAGGGAATGTGGAGGGGACAACAGCGCGCGTGCAGGACGCACTGGAGCAACACACAGGATGTCGGTAAAGTAGGACAGACTGAGAATCAATTCAACGGCCGATAAATGCATTACCGACTGTCGATACATTGATATTAGTGCTAGCAGAAAGTACTGAATGACGTCATTAGTTACTTACGGCTATTCAACTTTTCAATGTTTAAAACTTTTCATCTAAAGTATTTTCTAACCAAACTAAAATGCTTTGATGTAGAATTAAAAATAGACATGACTATTTGTACAATTTCAAATAGAATATTTAAGGAAACATCACAACAAGTAAAAATGGAATTAAAGTAAAGGAAATCAAAAGTCGAAATTAAATTTTTACTGATGCAACATGTTAGTTCACGTAAAAATTCGAAGTATCCTTTTTGGGAATACAATATTGAAAGAAAACGTTTTATTTTGTAGGTTTTCACAAGTTTTCATTATAAAAATAAACAGATGGAATATGAAGGTTAGGATCTTCAATAAATATCTTCAATTACTTCCATTCTATTATTATTACTTTATTGATTTAAGTACAACCAACAGTAAAATTTGTTATACAGTGGTAAAATTATCCCATTCTTTCTAGATCTAGATTTTATACCGAATCATCTTTATCATTCTTTCAGGGACTTGTTCATTCTTTATTTATATAACACTATATTTTACTTTTTTATAGTAATACGAATAAATTACATATAATAAGAATATTTTTAAATGGGGAAAAGTTACTTTCAGTCCTCGACAATAAATAAATAATCCATAATAACTAAAAAATTTCAAATTCCCGGTCGAACAAAGCAGTTTTTATTTTTTCTTCTTATATTTTTTACGTGCTTTAATATTTTACTGAAATTTGAAAGTTTATTGCTCTGGATTAACTTTAAATAAAAATCATACAAATCGTGGGAAATTGTTTTAAATATTTTAATAGTACTTGCTGAAATCTAAGAGTTTCGTTTCACAGAACAAAAGCTCAAAATTCGAAAAATGATTCAAAACTCTTAATTTAAAGTATTTTCTAGCCTAACTAAAATTCTTCAATATAGAATTACAAATAGACATGTCTATTTGTATAATTTTAAATAGAATATTAAGGAAACATCATAAGAAGTAAAAATAGAATGAAAGTGAAGGGAATCAAAAGTTAAAATTAAATTTTTACTGATGCAACAGTTTACTTTTTTATACAAAATTTTATTACGAAATCGCTAAATAAATTAATTACAATTGTAATAACAAATTTCGATACGTACCTGCTTCAAAAAATATTTTTGCATTAAACATTTCGACTGACGTTATAATTTTTTCTTTTCAATAATCTTTTAAAACCGTTCTAAGGATTTGTGCGAAAATTAACGATAAATCCTGATTTATTCAATTAATTATTTATGCAGGGACTGATAAAAAGTGAAGAGATAATAAATACACAAATTAACGGGTTCCGAAAACTTCATTTCATGAATTATAAAATCTCTGAATTTTAAAATGACAGGATTTTAAATTTACCGCAAAACTAAAAATCTCAATAATATCCGAAATTAAAATTTACGGAACTATATATAATTGTCCAATTATTAAATTCTACAAATTTTGTTAATTCCCGAAATTTAATATTGACAAAAATAAATAATTATTATTCAATATTTCTTTGATAACTAATTGTTTCTTTTCGTCAAATCTTAAATTTCGAAAATTTGTAAATCGGATGCGATTTTAATATTTCGTTAATTGTATAATTCAAAAATTATATAATTCGTGAAATTATAATTTCGGATATTTTTAAATTTGGGATTTTTATTTTTCAACAATTAAAAATCTTGTATCGTTATATTATAGCTCTGAAATTTTATTATTCGTTACTTTGTATTTTCGAAATTTTGTTACGTTGATTTGTGTACTCGGCATCTAATTTTGAATTATTTTTTATTATTCATAATACTTTTTATACTAATTCTAATATTTAACGAGAAAAATTAAAAGATGTGCAATTCATTGTCCAATGGTAAAATTGTCGATCATTTATAGGTTTGTATTTTGTAATGAATAAAATGCTGAATTTATTATTATATTCAATGACATCTTCATTTTTTATTACGTCCTATATTATAGGATATTTTTATCTTTTTCAGTCATAAGAGTGAATTATATGTACTAAAAATATTTTCAAATAGGAAAAAGTCCGTTTCAGTCCTTTAATATACACAAATAATTCATAATAATGTCGAAATTTTAAATACTTGCTCGACGTTTATTGCGCCGCCTTGCGGTATGTGGTCGAAGCAATCCGTTTAAGCGAAGCGGCAATGCTGAATTTAGCCGAAAAATAACGAATGAAGCCGAAGCCACAAAAGTGAAGGTAGCGCCGCCCTTTTGGCATGTGGCCCAACTAGACCCTTGCCGGATCTAGGTAAAATATCTTTGGTTGAAGTATCTATATTCTAGAAACTAGAAGCGTAAAACCCGTAAAACGCTACGCAGAGCGCGAGTCCAGGCTCGATCAACTCCCGTGTAAAGAAATGGCGAAATTCAACGCCATCTGCGATGGGCCAGAGAACTACACACGCGTGCATGTGTCGTTGGTTATAGCTTACGAATTCGATTGAATAGGCCAGCCTTTAACTGTATTCGTGCTGATGAATTCAGGCGAATTGTAGCTTGACTTTAAATTTCGCGAATTAAAATGAATTAGCTGACACTAAAGTTAATTCGTACTGACACATTCAAATACCTTTACCTGATAATCTTTCGTTAATTTTCTCACTCCATACACATTATCGATTTCTCTACTCCTTCATCAATACTTTCTGCTACTTTACTCTTTGCTTCCTCTTCTTCTTCTTTCCTTTATAATTGGCTCAACTTTTTTATTTATATTCTTGAGACCACCAACAATTTTCTTGAGTGGAATAACAATGGGCTTGAAAGTGTCACCTAATGTGCGCTTAACTGTTTCTTTACCCAACTTTATTAATCTATGTTTTCGTCGAATTGATTCACTAGCTGTAGCAATTTGTCGTAAAATATTTTTTTGCTTTTGAAAATTTTCCAGCATGCTAAACACATATGCTTAAATTTTGAATAAGTCATATCAGTATTCACATGATCATCATAAATATGCTTTAGATTCATTGAAAGGATAGCATGTGTCTTTCCACAGTTGGAAGGGCCACAAAATATTGCTCGTACACTGTTTGGCAGCAAATGTCAATGTCGTTTTTCTCTATTCTCGTTTTGAACAAGCGAATCAAAATTCTGGATAGGTAGTTTCATAGGTTGTGCTTTAAACTGCATCTTGGCAAAGACTGACTGGAAAACCTATAAATATCTTGGTTATATAGGTTGGCCCTTCAGTCTGAAAGCATCCCTTGTATAGATATGATCGTTCACGGGGGCAAAACAGTCAGTCGTAAAGGAACCGTGAAGCTGGCAAGACGTGGAGGAGGCTTGGTCAACAGAATCACCAACAATTTGCCGTTTGAGTTGCACTTTCCTGGTTATTAGTACTGTGGACCAGGTACTAAACTGTCAAAAACATTAGCACTAGGTGATCCTGGAATCAATCCACTGAAGGCGGCTTGCAAAGAACACGATATAGCCTACTTACAGAAAAGAGAAAATATAGAGGCCAGAAACTCATCTGACAGTGTACTAGCTGAAAAGACTTGGAAACGTTTCTTTGCTGAGGACGTAGGAATAGGTAAAAAGGCGACTGCTTGGGGTCTAGCAAATACAATGAAGATGAAATCAAAAGTGGGGATGGGTCTCAAGAATAGAAAACCTATCACTACACTGAAAAAAATTGTCGCTGCAGCTAAAAAGACCATGGTTTCAAGCAATAATGCGCAAACTGCCAATAAATCTGTACTTAGAGGCGCACGCGCAGCTGTAATGAAGGCTGGTGGAAGAAGAAATGTGAATAAACCTCGTATTCTACCTGTACCAGCCAAAGTAGGAAGATTTTTACCCTTTCTAATACCCGTTTTTGCGGGTCTCAGTGCTGCCGGGGCGCTAGCTGGTGGAGCTGCTGGAATAGTTAAAGCTGTGAATAAATGCAAATTCAGCAAAAAAAACAACTTTCAGAGAGTAAACGACATAATGAAACGATGGGAGCCATTTCTTTAGGAAAAGGCCTTTACTTGAAGCCATATAGGCACGGATTAGGGCTTCATAGAAAGCCATATAAACCAGGAGCAGGACTTGAACGCAAGTCAAAAAACTCAAAATGAAGCTACCTCATCGGGCCTTAACTGATGCAGATTTACTCAAATTCGCAAAATCTTTGAAGATTCCGCATTTTCCAGGTGTGTTTATGCGAAATGGATTACCAAAAGGTGGACCACGTGAATATGAATGTGCTATTGTTAATCTTGATGATAAAAAAAGACCAGGAACACATTGGTGTGCTTATAAAAAGATCGGTAGTAAAATAATGTATTTCGATAGCTTCTGTAATCTTCGGCCACCTTCGGATCTCTTCAAGTATCTCAGTGGTGGTAGTATAAAGTATAATCATGAGTGATATCAAAATTACGATACATTCGTGTGTGGTCATTTGTGTTTGCAATTTCTGTGCAATCAACTAAAATCTACAAATACGTTTAATCTATATAAGTGCTGAAATTTACAATATCAAGTCAGTTGAATGCTAGCAGCCATCATGGATGATTCATTGACAGTAACATTATCGGGAACTTCTACAATCCTGGAAACTCACTATTTTCCTCCGATTGAGTTGCCTCCTTATAAAAATTACGCACTTGGACTTGCCGAATTTCCAACCTTCAATTTGTTACTTAATGTAGACATTGGTCATAATAAATGTTATGTAGGTGATGAAATAATTGAAATACCTACAGGAAGTTATGAAATAAGTGACATAAAGCGCTATCTGCAGAATATTTTAGAAAAAAGGGCATTGAAATTCATATTAAACCAAACAATAATAGTTTAAAAAGTGAAATTTATTGCAGTCACGATATAAATTTTGAACCGAAAGATAGTATCGGTCATTTTCTGCGTTTTTCTCCACGCAGGCTAGAAGCTAAACAAGATTATGAATCTGATCAGCCGGTATCAATCATAAAAGTGAATTCTCTGAGTATTGAGTGTAGCATCACGACAGGTGCATACATTAATGGTCAGAAAGTACATACTATTCATGAATTTTTTCCTGTGGTACCACCTGGATATAAGATAGTGGAAGTACCATCTCATGTCATTTACTTACCAGTCGCCGTGCAGACAATAGATCATATGAACAGGAAGTGCAGAATTTGTGAATGGGAAGAGGAAACATGGGAGCATGTATGGAAAGAATGTAGGAGAGGAATAGAAGATAAAGGAAGCTGGCAAGAGAATTTTTAAATATTCTAGGAAAGGATGGATTGAGTGAAGAAAAGGATGAAGGAGTTGGAGGGGGCTAGAGGAGCGAATGAGAAAGAATGTATGTAAAAAATATCAAAATGGAGGTACAAAAGAAGTGAAAGGAAAAGGAAACGGAAGTCGCTCAGATTAGAAGCGTAAAGGTATGTAAGTAATGTTTATGTAATAGCGTAAGTAGATTAAGATGCGGTTGCGTTCTTGCTCTCTCTCTCTCGCTTGCACTCTCGTTTTCGATCGCTCGCTCACTCGTTCGCTAACACGTTCCAAATTGCGCTATCGAAAAAATAGAAATAAGGATTTAGATATCAGATTTTATGTAAACAGTTGTAAATAACTGTAAGTAGTACGGATAAGCTATTATAAAATATGTACGTGGAAGTATTGTAAGGAATGGTGGCCGTGTGAACCATTAGGGGACACATTATGAATAAAGAAGACTAGAAACTAATGGATATTTTTTCAAAATTCCCTGATTTTTCTTTGATCGATATTTCATTATCCCTGACCATTAACATTTAAATACCAGCATTTTAATCTGGCAATATTTCTAACATAGGATATTTTATAAACGGAATAAAACAATATTTTAGATACAAATCATAATTTTTAAATTCATTTAATTATTTCAAACAAAAAATAACTTTTCTACCATAAAAGATAACTTTCAGAAAAATACTTGAATTTTAGAGAAAATAATTAACTTTTAAACACAATAAATAAATTTTCAACGAAAAAGTGTAATAGTTGATATTTAAACCAATGCATGAAATTTCATTAAAAAATTAATTTTGAATCCAAAATGATGAATTTTTTAGCAAATAAAGATTTTTCAGTCACGAAAGAAAAAAAAAGTTCATTAAAATTAACGTTCAACAAAATAGTTACGTTTTTAACCAAAGAGATTAACCTAAATTGAAAAAAACAAACAAATTTTCAATAAAGTAGTTCAACTTTAACCCACGCAGTTGAATTTTCGATTAAAAGAGATCAGTTTTCAATAATATAGTAAAACTTTCAACCAAAGAGATGAATTTTTGACTAAAAATATCTTTCTTCAACAAAAAATTATTTCCTAACAAAGTGGTTCAACCAAAACTTTCCAACAAAATAGTCGAATCTTCAAGCAAAGAAGATTTATTTTCAACCAAACAGTTGCGTTTTGATCCAAGAAAGATGAAATTTTTAATGGAACAGATGAATTTTTAAGTCAAAAAGAAAAATTCTAAAAATAAATATTTGAATTTTCATCCAAAGAAGATTTCAGTGATTTTTCAACTTCAAAATATGTATCTTAGGCAACAAGTCAATTTTCTGACATAGTTAAATTTTTAACCAAATAGGATGACTTTTTAATCTAATTGGTTAACCAAATTGGTTAACCAAATTAAAGTTTGGTCATGCATTACTAGAGTTCAGACATGTAGAACCAACACAAAGGCATTCTCTGCCCAAGATAAACATCACAAATGATCTGCGTGCACTCATAGAACACCTGGACAGCAAGGTTTTACTTATTCATTTGAAAGAAACACAAACTGCGTTAGAGGTGCAAACTTTTGTATACTTTGCAACTGTGGCAACCGTTAGAACGTTGGGCCGCAGAACTAGGCCTACAAATGCAGTCTTTGTTCCAGAAAGGGAGAGAGATCCACCATGGAAGATCAGGTTAGATATGGATGTCAGCAAAGTAAGCTGCAGATTGGGTCGACTTACTCAATATAAAAAATGAAATAGAACCAGAAAGCTGATACACCATATTACTAAAATCATCCACGCTCGTTACATCGAGACATTAACACCAGCATTATTGGATGAGATTATAGACAATCAACGGCGGAGACATGATGTTCTTACTATTAGACTGCGTCGGTACAAGAAAAGTAGTGCAAGAAGGCAACAAAATCGAACCGTTCAGGCAGATGAAAGAAGTTTCTACCGTGAACTGAGTGTAAAACAGAATAACCAAAAGGACACCAACGTGCCTCATTTGGAAGACCGATAGCCTGTCTTCCAACAATATATAAATGTCTCACAGCTATCATAGCAGATAAGGTATATTATCACTGCGACGAGAATGAAATCCTTACAGAAGAACAAAAAGAATCTTGTAAAAACTCGCGAGGCAGTGAAGATCTAGTCACCATAGACGCTGTTGCCATGATGCAAGCTCGTAAACAGCAAAGAAACTTGCATATAGCATACATTGACTACAAGCAAGCGTTTCCTTCCGTACCACGTGGCTATTTGCTGGAAGTCTCAAAAATATACAAAATTTGCCCACGCATCATTGACTTCCTAAGTCGTGCGATGATGCTTTGGGGTACAAGAATTTAGTATTTTGATCATAGACAATCAAGGATAACTAGATCAATACGCATTACCACGGGTATATTCCGAGAAGACTCCTTCAGTGCATTGTGGTTCTGTTTAGCGTTGAACACACTGAGCAAAACACTAAATAGCATGTCTCATCGGTTTCGAATACATGATAACGAGGATGGTCATCAAGTGACCCATCTTCTATACATGGATGACCTGAAGCTATACGCTAGTTCGCAAAAAACTTACAGGATTTAGATGCAAAGTGTACCACAGCTACGATACCCTAGAATTACAAAAATCATATGAAACTCATATTACGCTATGGCTGAATGTCACATACGAGATAAATTTTGAACGTTAAGATAATGATAGGTAAGAACACAAATCACTACAACATCTAAAACAAATATCACACGAAGAACTAAGAAAGACAGAAATGGCCTAGATGACATCAAAAATATCTTACATACTATTGCCACCCACAAAAGGCTCAGTACTTGGAAAGAAACTGGGTTAGAATCGTTAAAATATTTAGGTTACGCCGCTTTAGGACTAGGAACTCTGTATACTTTAGGTAAATTAGGTATCCTTGATTGCATCAAGGGTTGCTTTCCGAAAAAAATCGAATTATTTAGTAATAGAAATAAAGTAGTGCACCAATCCCATATTGTAAAGTACCAAACCCAACTAACTCATCAAGCATTTTTACGCGTAGCAGTAGTCCTGAATATATTTTTTCATGAAGCAATTAGTCTTCCACTATCGAATGAGGAAATATCTCGACTCATGAAATGATTCATTTTTTCACTAATATTTAGTGGCTCACTTTTCGCTAATCGAATCTGTAAAATTTCTCTAGTAATTTGTTAAATTTTAACAATTTACGCAATACTTGAAAGTACAAATATGTATGTAATGATGCAAGTAACACTGAAAGTGGCTCGTGAAAAAATAATAATTTGACTGAAAATAAAAGCGTGCGGCATGAATATTTAGATCTCTTCATCGTCTAAATACAAGGGAATCATTGGGACAGATTACTTTTCAACAACCATTTCTATAAAAAAAAGTTATAATTTGCTGCCTTTCCAAAGAAAAAAAATTATTTTTCTTCAACGATAATTTTTCAAATACATACTATATTTTGTTATTCATCTATTATTAATAAAAAATCTCATTGTTTTGGTTCTTGAACTTTTTATTTCGTGAATTTTTGGTTTGGAATATTTTTTTCGGGAATTCTTCTGCGTCGGGAATTACTAATATTATTAATTTATGAAATTGGTGGAATTTTCAGAGAAGAAAATATCAGGAATATAAATTTTCTGACGTAAGATTTCCGACAATTTCAAATTCCAGAATAATAAGATTTCCCAAAGTTTGTGATAATACCAAAATATTCAAGGTGGAAACTGTTTGTTGATTATTTTATTAATTAGAAGTGACTTACATTCGCAAATAGGAAGTTCTCTTGAATAACCAACACATTTTTCAAATAAACATCACATTTTTAAATAACAAAGGTGATTATAAACTTGTATCTTAGATTTGCCAGGGAATAATTAATACGTCTTGGAGAAACTCTAATTTGGTTTTATCAAAAATAAAATTTTGCATTTTTCCACAAAATCGAGACGAGATAAGAATAATGTCGAAAGAGTAATGTTGTTCCTATCGAAAGCTTAAAAAACGTCTCTGGACGTTTTCCCTACCTTGCGTTTTTTTGAACGAAGAATTTTTTTTTGTTTTCTGTTTCTTTGGTTTTGTTCAATTTTCAACCAAAAAGATAAATTTTCAACCAAGGCGATTAATTTCCTACTGAAAAGATGAATTTTTATCAAAATACATGAACTTTTAACCAAATAGTAGAATTTCCAACTGAAAAAGACTATTGCTTCATGATAAATGAAAAATTCAGTTCACCAGTGAATTTTTAACAAAAAAATATTTTTTTTTTACAAAATAGTTACATTTTTAATCAAAAAGAAGAATTTTTAACTGAAATGATGAATCATTAACCAACAGAATGAACTTTTTAATGATGGTGTAAAATTTTTGAGTCTCTTGAAACAATAAAAAGTCAAATTAAAAAATGTTTATCGTGACCTAGTCTATTTCTATTTCAAAAATATTGCCTTTTGATTGCTTAAGGAAAGTCAAAAAAAAAATAAAAATTTTTTAAAAACCTAAAATTATAATGGATCAATATCTAATGAATATCCGAACTATATGCGATCAATATATCAATTATGGATATTCAAAACGCTTATACGCTACTTTTCGACAGAGTTTTGTTTTTGATTTTCGAATTTTTTTTTTGGTCAAATTAGAGAAAATTAAAATAATTATCAGAGAAATTCGTAATATGATGAGCGCCAAGTAAGGCAACACTGATTAGTGGAAAATTAATAATTATATTAGTTGAGATATCTGGTGATTCATCAGTAAAAAGCAACTAATTGCTTAGTGAAATTTAATCAAATTACTTAGAAGTGTATCAGTTTATCTAATAAAAAAAATATTACAAAAACGAAAATCGTGAAAAATAGAAAAGTTTAATGAAATAAAGCGATGATGTAACATTCTTATCTCAATACGAATAATAAGGTCACGCTGTGAAATTATAAATGTGGTGTAGTCTGCCTTAATTTGAAAACATTACCTGCTGATTGCTTGACGAACATAAAAAATTCATCTTTGATCTCTGCAAGCTTTGTGCAGTCCCGCTTGTTGTAATTCATGCCAATTATTAAACATTTCAGCCCTGTCTTCCTGCAACGATATGATGAGCAGTATCCTTTTTTGCATTTGCAGGAGAGGAATTTGAGAACAGAATCACGGGCTGGATCTTGTGTAATTATGACTCTATCGGTGACAAAAAGGAAATTCAACCTTGCTCATCTTCCACTCACAACAAAGAAGCGTCAAATTAATGACTGATTACAATCCAGCAATTACGAGGAACGAAGAACAGAAGCAGTATTTGTTGCAAGTTGTCAGTGACTATCGCTTTCCATTTCCAGATGTTTAGAAGAAAACACTGGCGATAAAGGATTAAACATTAACGCTCAATTTCTAACGGCCCTCAAAACAAAAAAGTTGGAATAAGGTAACAACGCATTTTGTCCTATCTACTGATAAAAAACACACGAATTCAAAAGAAAAAATTTTAAACATTTTTAGTTTGTTTAAACATTTGAGAGTATTCCTAAAAAACAAAGTAGAACATAAAAATATTTTAATCTTTCAAAAAACAGCAGAAATAAAATATGTAAACAAAAAAATGGTTCGGAAAATTTAAATTTTTTTAAACATCTAAGAGTATTCATAAGAAACAAGTTAGTAGTAAAAGATGTTTGAATTTATCGAAAGTTTAGTGGGATACAATGTTTCTCCTTCTTTGTTTTAGGTAAAATATATACTTGAACATATACGAATTATTTAAGTAATTGTAAAATTGTTTAAACAAATTATTTTATTGTTGTCATTGATTAAATAACTCATCAAGTCTAGAAAATACGTTCATTTCGCGAGTTGACTGAAAAAAATTTAACAAATTGAAACTGTTCAAACAATTGAATATTAGTTTAAAAATGACTGGGTATTCTTAAATTGCCGATTTTTTTTCTCAGGCATTTGGTCCCTTGTTTACCTCTCAGCAATCAACGAAGCGATGTTAGATGGTGGTTGAAGCGAAAATACCTGATTGTTTGAGACTGCATTTTTTTTAAATGATACATGTATTAATATATTTCACCTTGAGTAGCTCAGATAACTAAACACCAAAAATATACATACATTGAAATCGAACTTTGGCAAATATTATAAGGACCGCGTACATCATAGAAAATTTCATGACTTGATCCAATAACAGTTTCTTATTACCAAATTACATAAATAAGTACATACAAAAGGATCCACATAGATTTCGAATCCAAAAAAGTTGATTTTAAATTAAGTTATAGCAATATGTTTTGTAAATTTTAAAGTTTTAATTAAGATATTCTCATTTTTGAGTCTTCTAATATTTAGTCGTTTATTTTAAAATAAAGAAATTTTGCAAATAGAGTTTTGACTTCTTGAAGAACTTTAAATTAAAAGAATGTCAAATCGAATTTTCAATTCACAATGTTTATGATTGTTTAGGGCTTCAAGAATTAATAACAATTTCAAATAAATTTTGAATGGAATATGCAATAAATGGAAATTTCACAAATTTGTAGAACATTTAGTGTTTCGGCAATTAAATTAGAACCTACGTAGTTAAAAGTTTAAAATTTAAACATCTATAATTAAAAGTTTATTAATTTCCTAATTTTGAATAAAAACTTTTGCAACTTGAACAACTTTAAATTGAAGAGTTCATGAATTGTAGATATTCAAATCATACCTTGAAACAAAATTTAATTAAATATTTATTTTATTATTATTTTAATTACTACGATTCTAATCTAAAATTTGGAAACTTTAGAAGCTTCGGGTTTGAAAATTTATAAATTTTCACAATTGAGCGCTTTTGACTACTTAAGACCCACAAACGCAAAATCAATTATTATTTTTGGAATTTTTTAATTTTTACGGTCTTTATTAAAAAATTCAATTATATAATACAATTTTGAATCAGTGAATATTGAAACCTCCTGACTTAATATTGTTGTATTGTGTTTATAAACGTTGAATTTGAAACATTTAAAACTTATCAAATTAATTAAAAAATAATAAGGTATGCAAGAGCTTTTCCCAGTAAAAAGAATGAACTCTCTGATTTTTCGGCTCAGAGTTTTTAATTTATTTAATTTTGAGAACTCTTCCTCCACAGAAAGAAATATTTCTTGAAGGCAATTGCTGCAATGTATCATAAAATTTTTATCCCGTGACGGAAGATGCCATAAATACAAAACTGCTTTTTTTATAAACGAATTAGTTCAATATATAATATAAAACTGATCTTTTGTCAAAAATATCCGTATTAGTTGGGTAAATAATTAAAAGAAAAATTAGTGTACTTATGAATGCTCTAGGCATACAATAGGGTGACTTAGAAAAATTGGATTAGGAATTTGACAGCGCATACTAGCCTAAGATGTACCTTTTTAGTCGACCAATTTTGCAATGAAAAAATTGAAAATCGGATATGTTTCCTCTTCCCATTCACAAATTCTGCACTTCCTGTTCCCTTTCTTTTCCCAATACATACCTGCCCTTACCTCGTTTTCCAATCTAAACCTTGCTATTCTGGACCGTCTCTTCTCTCCCCATCCCTTTTCTAAATACTTTGGTACTCCTTCCATTTTTATCATCTTGTACCATTCATTATATTTTTATTCCTCAATCATCCCCCGTCTTTCTAATAATTGTCTTTCCCTCTCCCTTTTTTCCACTTCTTCATAGTTTACCGCTGCTCTGTGTTCTATATCTCTAGCCTTGAAGAACTCCCTCCTTTCTTCTTCCCATCTCGTTAATTCCATCGTCCACCCTCTCCTTTCTTCTACCTCCATCAAACACTTTCTCGCTAACTCTCCTCCCTTTCCCTCCCACAGCTTCGTCTCAAAATTCCATGCCCTCTTTCCCGCTCTAGTACTTAATGTATCCCTTTGATAAAGAAATATCTCATGATTTTAAAAGGACAAAACAATTTTATAAGTTAATTCTTTGTAGTATTTTAATAAATAATAAACATATTTTTAGAATATTTTTCCTTGATTCTGCCCTAGGGTCAAACTTGGTACAAAAAACTTTTTATAAATATTCCTAAATGTTATTTGAATATGACACACATTGATTTTTATCAAAAAATTCTTATAAATAGTTCGTCATTTTATGAATTTTACGACATTTTTGTACCATGTTTGTCCTTAGGGAATAGATTTGAAGAATTAAATTATAAACATATCTCCATTAATTAGTTTTCGGTTGAAAATTATATTTTTTGTTGAAATTTTTATTTGACATATCTGAAATATTGAAAAATTTTGAGATATTTTGTCAAAAATCCTACGAAAATTATATTGATATAACCTCAAAATAAGAATACAAAAAAAATGTTAAAACTAAATAGTTATTTGAAATTTTTATTTTGTGTACAAAAATATTTTTCGCCTTAAATTGTAATTTTGTTGAATTTTCCTTTTTTCTTCCCTGAAAATTTTTTTTTATTTGAAAATTCATTTAATCGGTTGAAGTTGAATTTAACTGCTTTTAATTGTAAATTAGAATTTTTTCATTGAAATAGAAATTATTACATTTCTTGTTGAAAATTCAGCTTTTTTGTTTGAAAATTCAACTGTTTAGTCAACATTTTTGTTGATGAAACTTTGATTGACATACCGAAATTTTAACAAATCTTTGAAAATATTCTTAAGAATCTTAGGAAAATTATATTTACATAAACTTGATAATAAATACACTCAAAAAATATATAGTTATTCGAAATTTTTATATTGTATACAAAAATATTTTTCGCCCTAAATTATAATTTTGTTGAATTTTCCTTTTTTCTTCACTGAAATTTTTTTAAATATAAAAATGTATTTATTTGGTTAAAAATTCAATCTTTTAAAGTTAAATTTAACTTTTGTGATTAAAAATAATAATTTTTTATTGAAATAGCAATTATTACATATTTCGTTGAAAATTCAGATTTTTTGGTTGAAAATTCATCCTTTTTTGGTTGAAAATTCGACTGTTAAGTTAAAATTTTTGTTTTTGTTGAAATTTCAATTGACATACAGAAATATTAAAAAATATTTGAATATATTTTTAAGAATCTTAGGTATATTATATTTATATTAACTTGAAAATAAATAAACTTGAAAAATAAATAGTTCTTCAAATTTTTATTATTTATAAAAAATGATTTTTTATCTGAAATTATAATTTGTTTGAAATTTTTCTTTTTCCCTGACTGAAAATAATTTTTACTTGAAATTTTTTTTTGTTTGTTTAAAATTAAGTTTTTAAAGTTAAATTCGACCGTATTTTATTTAGAATACATTTTTTTATTGAAATAGCAATTATTACATTTTTCGTTGAGAATTCAACTTTTTTGTCTTAAAATTAAACTATTCGGTTGAAATTTTGTTTTTTTTTTGTTCAAATTTTGATTTAAAATATCTGAAATCTTAGAAAATATTTCAAGATTTTCTCAAGAATCTCATAAAACTTATATTTATATTTATTTTCACAATTTTATTTTAATTCTAAAATAATTTTAATTGGAAATTAATTGTAAATAATTGTAAAATAAATTTAACAACATATATTTTATAAAGAAATATCCTATGATTTCAAAAGCACAACACAATTTTAAAGGTAATACTTTGTAGTATTTTAATAACTAATGAACATCTTTTTGGGATATTTTTCCTTGATTCTGCCCTAGGGTCAAACATGGTACAAAAAACTGCCGTGAAATTTCAAATAAAAACTGTGCTCTGTAGACATTAATTTTAAACACGAAAAATATCAATACTTTTTATAAATATTCCTACATTTTATTTGAATATGATACGCGATGTCTGACATTAGGGAATAGATTTGAAGAATGAAATTATAAAAATATCTCAATTAGTTAGTTACATTTTTTGTTGAAAATTCAGTTTTTTTGGTTGAAAATTCGACTGTTTAATTAAAACCTTTTTTGTTGATGAAATTCTGATTGACCTACAGAAACATTAAAAAATCTTTATAAGTTTTCTTAAGAATTTTAGGAAAATTATATTCCTTCAAACTTAAAGGTAAATAAACTTAGAAAATAGTTATTCCACATTTTTATTTTGTATACAAAAATATTTTTTGCTTTAAATTATAATTTTGTTGAAATTTTTCTTTTTTCTTCACTAAAAAACTTTTTGATTACCAAATTTATTATTATCGTTGAAAATTCATTCTTCTGAAGTTGATTCTAACTGTTTTTAATTTAAAATTAGAATGTTTTCATTGAAATAGCAACTATTACATTTTGCGTTAAAAATGCAGCCTTTTTTGGTTGAAAATTCATTTTTTGCATTTTCAAAGAAAAATGTAATAATTGCTATTTCAATGAAAATTTTCTAATTTTTAATTAAAAACAGTTATATTCAACTTTAAAAGTATGAATTTTCAACCAAATAAATAATTTTTCAAATCAAAACAAAATTTTTAGTGAAGAAAAAAGGAAAATCCAACAAAATTGTAATTTAAGGTGAAAAATATTTTTGTATACAAAATAAAAAATTCGAATAACTATTTTTTAAGTAATACTTGTCATTTTTTAAATTAATATGTACAGAGTACAGTGTATTATTATATATTATTATATATATTAATCTTTGTAATTCTAAAAGTATTGAATTAGATTTGCCTAGATCTAATTCCCATTTCTAGATGATTTTCAGCTTTTTAGGACCCACAGAAAACTTTTTATGAAACGTTGAATTTCCGCAAAATACATGAAGTTTTAACTAAAAACCAAATACTTTTAACTAAAAGGAATAATTTTCAACAAGAAATGTAATGTTTGAACTTTCATTCAAAAATATTGATTTCTTTTAAAAGAAAATTCAACATAGTTCATTGTTGAACAAAAAAAAATTAATTTTTAACTATGAGGTCCAATTTCTATTAAAATGGAAGATTTTTCAGCCAAAAAAGATGCATTTTCAAAAAAACATCCTGAAAAACGATATTTTAGATGATATTTCAAAAACAGTTGAACTGAACCAAAAAAGGCGATTTTTCAACTAAAAATTATCCATTTTTACCCAAGAATGAAAGTTTGTAATTTTTAGTCATTAACGTTAATGTTTAACAAAATAATAATTCAAAAAAATTGTTCAATTTTAAACCAAAAAGATGAATTTCGAACTTACATGAAGAATGATCAAAAAAAGAAATGAATTTCAAATGATGAAGTACAATTTTTATCCAAGTGGGTGAATTTTCAATAAAAAAAATATGCATTCTCAACGAGAAACGTAATGATTAATATTTCAACAACAAAATATTTTCACTCTCAATCAAAAAACGGTTTGCGTCAACCAACATTAATTCACGTGGACATCCGCGTGGAATTCCACGTATAACAATAACTTTTTTCATGATAGGAGGAAATGGATGACAACGCTGTGAACAGTATACAACCATTTTGACGTATACGTCAACTATTACAACTACATTTACAACACATGATATACCAAAATACGATTGTGCACTTTTAGAAATTTCAATCCTCTGTTTATTGTTGCAGAATTAACTTTACAGTTCGACTGTTTTCCTAATGGCGATCCTATTCCTGAAGTTTCTCGTGGGGGACCTTCCGCTTCTTCTCCTGCCAGATCTAATTCTTCTGCCGGGTCTCCTCCTCCTGCCGAGCAAGCTCTTCGTGCCAGGACCAGGTCTCATTTGACTGTCTTTGGAAGAAAATTAGAAAATGAAAATGAAATTTTCAAACGAAATATAAGTATAGAATAATTAATGGGAGAAACTTTTTGCTAATCATTTGTTAAGCTCAGTAGTATTTTTTGTTTTTATTTCTTTTTGGCTTATCGCTCAGCAGTGTCAATTAATTTGTTCTAGGCTTTAACGATGAAAAAGCTAGCCTCGAAGCTAATCATTATAACTATTCGCATTTGTAATGATTATTAAGCAACGTTACTTGAGATTCGTGAATGAGCAACTTCACGATGAATATTTTTCCATTTTCGCATTCTCATCATAATGAGAAGGTATGCGTTTTATATAAAAACTGACTATCAGACAATTATTCAAATCTCCAAGTAGTGGAGCTCTTTGAGTATAGGAAAAAAGGTTTTATAACAGTGCCTATTTGTCAGTGGCCGTTGTCTTTATTGTCGTCGTTTCCTTCTGTACACTGGATAACTTTTGAAGTATTAATCGCATTAGATTACCCGCTGCCACACGCTGCTACAGAGCCAAACGAAAAGTCAACTTTTTTATCCAGCATCTTTTAACCAACGTTTCTGGTTTTAGCAGCAAAATAATAAGAATTTTCATTTCACGGTCTACACATTCTACAGAGTCTTGATATTTCTTGAGAATACTAGCGTCGCAGTTATTTGTGTCTATTAGCCTATAGTTGGGTAGATTTCGATTACAAGTATTATATTCGGCTAGTGATTTACATTTACAGAGTGTTTCACGTTCGCTGGGAACGTAGGAAGTTTTGCTGGTAAATAGGTATTCGTGTTCGGGTATAAGTGATATGTGAGTGTTTAGTATTAACTGAGGTATAGGGATCACATGAGTCATCACATATTCTTATTTCTCGAGTACGGGCATCGAGATAACATACGTTAAAGTTTTCCTGATCAAGGATACGTTGATTTTGCTGAGGTCGAGGATGTGTTGGTAACTTTCCGGGCTTGCATGAAAATGATAGCAAGTTCGATGAATGGTCTCAAACTCTTGGATCGTGTCCATTCATATTTTAGGTGTAACAATCTAGGGATGAATTATACCGTGTTTACCACTACTTATGGCAACGAATGCCGTTTTGATATCACCATGTAATTCGTCAATCAGGATTCCGCATACAATCAGTTTAGAAGCTATAAACAAATTTCTGGTGTTGTTATTCAGACTACCTCTAATCAGATGTGCGGTCTCAGATTCGGCTTGCAACTTTCCTTCTGAAGTTTTGTAGTCAGTCGATGAAGGGTCCAGCAAAAACTTCGGGACTTTAGTATGATTTTGCATTACTATAGCTAAATCCTTATTATCTGAATAAAGCTGATCAAGTTCCTTGATAATAGTTTCAAGGTCACTGTTGCTTATGGTTCCGAATAAGCTTTTACATATTTCTCCCATGGCATTCATCAATCCTCCTTTGGTTCGTCGAATATCAATGACCTGTTGGAGTAGCTCTTCTCTTTGGCGTAGTCGTTTATACCGTTCACCTGCCATTCTTATCTCCTAATCTTCGGCGCAGCTAGAATCACAGGCTTCAACTGCAACTTGGAGTGTTTTTTTTTGCGATAAAAATTTGAATTTTTGTTTTTTCAAAAAAATTCCAAAATTTGTTATGATAATCTTGTTTGGTCAAAACGGGGGGGGGGGGGCTAAAATTTTAGAAAAATCTAATACCTTCTCTGATGAGAATGTAAGAAACATTAATTATCATTGTGTACATTATTTATGCTATAACTTCAAGTGATTCTAAAGTCAAGTAAAAATTAAAGCCTTGGGAGAGATAAGGTTGGATTGACAAAAATAGATTTCTTTTCAAAGATTTCCTATCTTGTGAACACACTATGTCATACATAATAATGCGTATCACATAAGGTCGGTGTTTTACATTTTGCAATTATTTCTTTGTAAATTATTACATAAATTCAAATTTTCTCCCATTTCTCAAAGTTTAAAATTCCGAAAATGAACTAATCTTAATGAAATTGTTCATAAATATTTCAAATGCATTTTCTATTAGTACACAGTTCAAGACACAAAATTTGTAATCATTTAAAAATCGAGTTGAACTACACAGTTTGTGTCGTGATCCAGCCAAAGCAAAACTTGAGTTTTTACAAATATATGCTTTAGAGTGATTTTATTTGGTCTTTTTTGCAATTCAATTAGGCACTTATACAGATTATTTCTTTTTTTGTGAAAATTACTTCTAATTTGTTTTTTTAATAATGAAATTTAAAGGTCGCTAAAGGTCATTTTCTTTAGAAAATGTTTATTCAATTTAATTTTCTCTAATTTTTATAGAGAAATAGTGTCAAATTATTTATTTTGCGAAACAATTATTCAAGTTGTTTGATAAATTTTTGCCGTGCTATTTAAAGGGCATTCAAGGTCATTACGCAAAAAATTATCCTTCTGTAAATAACTATCGCTGCTTATGCATTTATAATAATTTTATCAATTCTTAATAATTAAAGTTTGACAACTAAACTTTATTCTATATTAATAAAAGAAAAAGAAAAAAATTTGTGATTTACTATATTTCGCAAAATGACCTTGAATGACCTTAAAGTAATATGACACATACCTCAAAGTAATATGATACGCAGATATTAAACCACTTAACTCATTTTTTTGCCGCAATGAATAAATTGACACTATTTCTCAATAAGAAGACCAGAAGAAATTTAATTGAATCAACATTTTCTCAATAAAATGGCCTTGAGCGACCTTTGAATGTCATTGTAAAGAGTTCAACTTTTCAGCACCTTATAAACTTTTTTTTTGTTACTAAAAATTATTTCTATTAGTCTAGTGGAATATTTATCAACATTGGTTAACTAATCTTTAGTTATTCGAACAGATTCCATTTGCTTATAAAATGTTCTTTTTCGAAAAATTCGACGAATTGGCAGATTATAATCGTTAAGTAACATACATTCTTTTAAAACATTTTTGAATTGTTCCAATAATAAATTATTATTCATATTCAAATACTTCTAACTTGTTCAAACAATATTTTCGTCACAAAATTTGTAATTATTCGGCTCTGCTATTATTATTAAAACTTCTGATTGTTGAAAACAATCATTCTTTAGACTACTAAATTTTTTATACAATTAATCATCTACTGATTGTTCGTGCAATTGAAAAATGTTTCAAAATACATTTATGTCACTTAACGATAAGAAAATGCCAGTTGGACGAATTTTCGAGAAAAATTTTTTTTCCAACAAATAGAATTTGTTTACATAATTGAAAAATAATTAATTACTGTTGACGACTATTACACTAGAACTAGAGTAATAATAATTTTTCATGAAAAAAAAACAATTAAAAAAAAAAAATTATTCAAACAAATGGAATATGTTTAAACAATTAAAAATCAATCAACCAATGCTGGTAAATATTCCAATGAAGAAATGGTAATAATTTTCAATACAAAAAAAAATTCGAAAAAAAAGATTATTCAAACAAATTCCGTTCATTTCAATAAGTGGAACTCAATTAACCTATGTTAATAAGTATTCTACTAGAAAAATAGTAATCATTTTTATTTTAAAAAAAATAGGGGATTTCTTTTTGTCGTATTTGGAATCAAATGGGGGGGGTCGTTGCTATCTAGCATAACAAAAATGTGTGATTAATCGCATGGGTGTGTGTGGGGGGCGTCAAACTTTTAAGGTTTAATATTTTGTTTTTTAATTTATTGTTTTCAATGTAATTAATTAATGTATCGATTTCAAAGGCAAAAGTTGAATCAAAAAGTTGTTGAGACTACTTAACTATATTCTTCTTTATCTTTATGACTTCGAATATAAAATCCCACATGTCTTTGGAAGAATCCACATGTATGCCGATATTATTATAATACTTATAGTACTTTACTATAATATTTTTTCTTCGTTTTACCAGCGAGTATTAAACTTGCTTTTAATTATCAAGAGCATAGTTTCTACAACATGAAATGCGCATGTACAGTCAACTTTTTCATGCAAAAAATTAGTTATAAAATTAAGTGCGGCTCTAAAGAAGTCCTAGCCCCACCATGCTTAATTTCACCAACAATTTAACTATGTAAAATCAGTACTGTTCTCCGCCGGATCATCTATGGTTCCCCATAATACCACGCACCACACCGATCATTCTAGTACATGGATTGACTTGATGATTGTCGATGATCTAGACTAGGTGATTTCTTCTACTCAACACTCAATCTCATTTCTCTCAAAGCACGATTTCTATATACAGAGCAATATCATCCAGTGACCTTTACGAATTTAGGATATAAGGACCCTCGGTTTACGATATTCCTCGAACCGATGACCTCCGCAGTTTTGTGATTAGAAGAGCCGCGTGACCGAAAGAGAGGATATGCTCAGTCAAGCGTGACAAATAGCCTGAGAGCCGCACTCTCAACACGTTAGTTGTATCAGGTTGCGTGATGCGTCAAAATCCAACAGAAATTATTTATGCGGCCCTGCTCGTTTACGTTTGAATTCCCCCGATTTATGATCAAGGCCAAGGTAAGCCAAGCCCGAAACCGGTCATATAACGGGAGTTGAGTGTAAATACTAAACGACCAACATTTGTATAATGAGTATAAGTCTATTCTGTATCTACTTACATTGTATGAATATTGTAAGTATAGCTCAGCAGATCCCAGCTAAAGCTCTGGATCGAATGAATTGGCAATGCCAACGTTCCCTACTTATTCAATCCCGCAACGCAACTGTCGTCACGACTTTTCAGAGGCAGGCAATAAAAAGGCTGATTTCAAACAACATATTTTTTAAAAAATTCCCGATTCCTACCGCACTCGAGAGTTTGCTCAAAAATTTATCTCAATTTTTCCTAGCGGAATTAAAAATTTTCAGTAATTTTTTATTCTGTTTACCGTATTCAATATCCTAGTTTTTTAAAACATAAAAAATGTATTAACTTGTTTTTGAAAACTTCCTAATTTCTGCCTTCCTTGTGAGTTTGATTTTGTTTAAAATTTCTACATTAGAGTTACGTGCACCTTTCCCATAAAATTTAGTATACGATAAAAAAATATGTTTCTCTTCCAGCGAAATTAGAAAGTTGCAGTAATTTTTTTTATAACATTATCCCATATGCAACACATCCAAAAAATTAATAAAATGTATAGGAATATTTTTGAAAAATTTTCTATTTCTACTCTCTAATTCTGAACTTGTAAAAATTCGAGTAATTAAATCAATACTAAGGATTTCAGCTGATAAATCAGTTGTTTTTTTTACATTTTATTGATTGAAATAGTAAAATGTATTGTAAAAGTCACACTTAAACTAAAAGAAAAAAATGTCTACTGTATCGATAGCAGTCTTCGCAGGTTTTGAGAAAATAGGGAAATAGATTCTTTTGAATAAAATGAATATGGGTACTATACAAGATTAAATTAAATTACAAAATTTCTAAATTCCTAGGATTACAGGTAATAATATAGCATTTTCAGCGAAATATATGCATTTTGAATGTTCAGCAGAACAATTAATTTGTAACAAAGTATTAACAGCAACGCCAGAGTCAACTTTTAACCAAACGGTTGAATTTTAAAACAAAAATATTAATTATTTACAACAAAAATCAATACATACGTAAGTTTTTAACTGAAAAGTTCAATTTTAAAAGAAAAAGAAGGAATTTTGAACCAAATAGTAGAATCATAAACTAAAAACGATGAATTTTCAACCAAAAATATAATATTTAAATTTTGAATTAAAAAAAGGTAATTTCTATAAACAGAAATTAATTTAATCAAAATAGTTAATTCTTTAACCAAAGACATGAATTCTCAACTAGAATTATGAACATTTAACTAAAACCGTGTAGTTTCAACCGAGAAAAGCGTATTTTCGACAAAATAGTTTAATTTTCAACCAAAAGAGGTGAATTTTCAAACCAACCCAAAAATATGAATTTTCAACAAAAAAGCTAATTTTCAACAAAATAGTTGAATTTCAAACCAAAAAAGATAACTGTTAAAAAAAATTGTTAAATTTTCAAGCCAAAAAGACTAGTTTTCTTCGGAATACATGAATTTTCAACTAAAAAATATCAGTATTCAACCATGAATAGAATATAGTTAAATTTTCAGATTAAAAAGTTGATTTAAATTTTGAAAAACAAAAACGAATTTTCAGTTGAGTAGGTAGATTTTCCAACAAAGAGTTGATTTTTCAACTATAAAGGATCAATCTTTAACTATAAAAGATCAATTTTAAACCACAAAGATGAATTTTCAAACTGAAAGATTAATTTTCTACCAAAAAATATGAATTTTCGACTAAACAAGATCGGTTTTCAACAAAAAATGAAATATTAAAAATTTAAGTCAAAAAACTTAATTTGCAAGCAGACTAAAAACGAATTTTCAACAAAGTAGTTGAACCATTAACTAGAACAGATTAATTTTTAACTAAATAGTTGTATATGTAACCAAAAAAAGATTATCTTTTAAGAAATGAGGGGAGTTTTTTAAAAAGAAATATTTTCCAGTCAAAAAAAGAACAACAATTTTAGCAAAGTTGTTGAATTTTCAAGTTGAAAAAAAATATTTCCTACAAAAGCGTTGAATTTTCAAAACGAAAATGATAATTTTGAATAATAAAGTTTATTCTCAACCAAATAGTCAAATGTTAACCAAGGAAAAAAAACGAATTTTCAACCAAAAAGGTGATTTTGTAAGAAAATTGTTAAATCTTTAACAAAATAATTAAATTTTTGACCAGAAAGATTCATTCTCAACTAGATGTTGAGTAGTAGACTTTTTAACAAAAAATAAATAATTCTCAATTAAAAATAGTCGGATTTTCTTATTGGGTTCTATTAATTCAGTTCTCATTTAAGTAGGCAAATGTGGAATATAATATATATATAATAAAATATATATAATACTCGGCTCCTTCCGAATACAACATCACTGCCAAGTAGAAAGAAAAGGAGGAAAGGTATCAAGACCTTAAAAGGGAGCTGCAACGACTGTACCAAAAATGTTCGGTACAAATAATTGTCCTTGTGATAGGTGCTCTCGGCGGTGTGAAACTATCACCGGTTCGTAACCTTAAAGCCAGTCCCGCGTGCCAAAAATATGCCAAGGCACTTTCGAGATGGGTGCAGAAAGCTATCATCCTTGGGTCGCTTAGTGTCCTCAAAACACACGAGGGTTCCTTTGTGATTTCGTCGTGTCCTGTGACCACCCATCTCACGGTTGTGAGACGTGGCCATGGCGCCATATTTACCTCAACACAGGCGGGAGCCTCATTAGCATTGAGCATGATCCAATCGTATTGAGTATTGACGTTTGTATGTAATGTAGTGTCTGTTATTTGCTGTAATGTATGGTTACATATTCAAATCGTGATTATAATTAGTTTTTATACAGAAATATTTAAAGTCATCGACTGTAACTGTGGAAAGGTAATTAATGTTTTTACAAACCTTTTATTAAGGTATATATTATAATAATACGACAATTTTAAGCAACGAAAGTATTTATATTTATATCAAAGTATAATAACTTCTAAAGAAGGAAAATCTGCTGGCAAGGTGGACGACATTTGTGAAATAAACAATTACTGTCGAGGAAACTAAATATTACTTAAAAGACCTAATATAATCATAATTTGTAACCACAAAATACAGCAAATGACAGACACTACCGTACATAAAGCGATCATCACTGATGATGCTTTTGCCTGTATTGAGGATTGGGGGGCCTGGCCACTAGCTTTGATAGCTGAAGTGAAGTTAGCTCATGTTTGGTGTAATAGATCAATCGGATAAGTGCGGCTTCATATAGACTGACTTGTCGAATTGTAAGAGGCTGTCAAAAATTACTTATATGAGTGGGTGAAAGCAGAAAAATACCGCGGCGCCAGGGAAAGTTTACCCACATGGGGTAATTTGTGTTGCAGGTAATCTTTACTCAAAAATCAAGATAAAGATTACCCTAAGTTTTTTCTGTGCGCATTGAGTCGCTGTATTGTAATATTTGTAATTTTACAGTACAAGTATTGCAATTTCACGTACAATACAGTGTTTCCAATTTCACATGACGCTCATATTATAGAAGTATTGTAGAATCCCAAACATTTTTCACAGTCTAGACAATTGAAAAATTATTTAGATTTAATTTTTTGACCGGGAATTTTTCAAATTTTCAAATTTTAAATTGAAACATCTATAATGTATAAATAAAATGATTATCAATAGGTTTAAAATTGAACAAGTTTAGTTGCAAATTTTAATTTCTCTTTCTATTTTACAAATTTTCCATTTTCAATGTAGATGCATAATTTTATGACTTTTTATAGTCACATTATGTATATTTTAGTTTGAGTACGTGAAATATGCCAGTCGTAATAATGTGAAAATCACAACCATCATAATCATCAATAGTAATGGATATATCAATTACGATTAATCAATTTTCTAGCATTTACTTCATATGAACGATAAAATTCGTTTGACCAGAGTGGGAGAGTCCCGGAGACCTGTGTTCGATTGCAGTCAGATTCTTCTATAACCCGAGTTTTTCTGTTTCAGCTTGCAATATAATATAATGTCTAATAAGAATATGTACTTATATAGTTTCTTATGTGTATAATTAGGATAAATAATGTAATTCTGTGGGGTTTATTTTTTATGTATGCTGTAATAGTTATGCTTCACTGTTACAGTGTTACATATCTGTGATGTATTTGAGTTCCATATTTCTTAAATGACACTCACATACCCTTGTAATACTGTTACGCAATTGATACAAACCATGCAAAAACGTTGTATCACCGTAATGAAATTGTTACACATCGATCACAGAACAAATTTAATTCGTAACTTCTTACTTATTTGTTACGACACTATTACAGAACTGTTCTGTAACGTTGTTACAAAACTATCACATCTATTTGCAGGCGACATTACTCGTCCTTTGGTCTAAACATGTTCTTCACCTGTTACACAACATGTTCTTTGCTGTTACATCACAGTTATACATCAGTGTCCGCTGGGTAACTGTATATTATGGTAATATCTAGGTATTAGGTATTACTTTCAAAGTAAGCATGCAGTAATACACCTTTACTAATTCAATTAGTTTCGATTTTGTGATTAAATTACGGCAGTCGAGCAGTGTGACATATATTCTGTAACATTCGTTCCATAAAATTTCTCTATATAACTGTCCCATAGCAGTGTTACGTCGACGTTATTGAATACTGTTAAAATAGAGTTATATTGACTTCCAGTTGACTATTTTTGTATTTTAATTGTAATAAAATTTTCTAATAAGCCATTATCATCCAAATCAGTAAAAGCAAATTTCGTAAGTGCACAATTTAAATTTCATCGTTAAATAGTGTTAAATCTGTCTTGTCCGAATGTATTGTAACTATATCTGTGAGTCTTAAGGACTGTTTGTAGCTTCTTTTCTTAACAATAGAATCATACTCCAAATTAACTTAAAGAACTTCCTTTGAATAAGTTGGAAATCTAAATCTTCTCATAATTTACGGACTTAATAATAAATCTCAAATAATGATAAATAAATCTGAATAAATATATATATATATATATATGATTGATTTTAATGGTTTGAAGGAAGTTTCAGAGCTTTTTTTTCATCTTATAAAAATCATGGCATTTTTAGGACTTTCTGACAGGTTCCAGGGATTAATTTAATGCTTCTCACTGAATTTTATAATAACGTTACAATATTTTGCTAATCAATTTATAGTGACTTGAATTTTAAATGTTTATTCTTTTTGAATTCGAGGGAATTCTTGATTGATGTTAATGGTTTGAAGGAAGTTTCAGAGCTTTTTTACCTCTTATAAAAATCATGGCATTTTTAGGAATTTTTGATAGCTTCCAGAGATTAATTTAATGCTTTTCACTGAATTTTATAATAAAGTTAAAATATTTTTCAAATTAATTTATACTGATTTGATTTTGAAATTGTTCTTCTGTTTGAATTCGAGGGAATTCTCGATTGATTTTAATGGTTTGAAGGAAGTTTCAGAGCTTTTTTTTCATCTTATAAAAATCATGGCATTTTTAGGACTTTTTGACAGGTTCCAGGAACTGATTTAATGCTTCTCACTGAATTTTATAATAACGTTCCAATATTTTTCTAATCAATTTATAATGGTTTGAATTTGAAATTGTTATTCTTCTTTAATTCAAAGAAATTCTCGATTAATTTTAATGGTGATAAGGAAGTTTCGTTAATTTTTTTTTCTTATAGAAATCATGGCATTTATCGGACCCTTTGACAGGTTCCAGATATTAATTTAATTTCTTTCACTGAATTCTATGATGATGTTCGAATATTTTCCAATCACTTTACAGTGATTTGAATTTGAAATTGTTATTCTTTTTGAATTCAAGGGAATCCTCGATTGATTTTAACGGTTTGAAGGAAGGTTCAGAGCTTTTTCTCCTTTTATAAAAATCATGGCATTTCCAGGACTTTTTGATAGGTTCCAGAGATTAATTTAATGGTTATTACTGAATTTGATAATAATGGTAGAATTTTTTTTCAAATTATTTATAGTGATTGGAAATTCAAATTGTTATTCTTTTTGAATTCGAGGAAATCCTCGATTGATTTTAATGGTTTGAACGAAGTTTCAGAGCTTTTTTTCTCTCATAAAAATCATGGCATTCTTAGGACATTTTGCAGTTTCCAGAGATTAATTTAATGGTTATTACTGAAATTGATAATAATGGTAGAATTTTTTTCCAAATTATTTATAGTGATTTGAATTTGAAATTCTCATTCTTTTTGATTCCGAGGGAATTCTCGATTGATTTTAATGGTGAGAAGGAAGTTTAGTAGCTTTTTTTCTTCTTATAGATATCATGGCATTTTTGGGACCCTTTGACAGGTTCCAGATATTAATTTAATGTTTTTCACTGAATTCTATGATGATGATCGAATATTTTCCAATCACTTTATAGTGATTTGAATTCGAAATGGTTATTATTTTTGAATTCGAGGGAACCCTCGATTGATTTTAATTGTTTGAAGGAATTTCCAGAGCTTTTTTTTCCCTCTTATAAAAATCCTGGCATTTTTAGGACTTTTTGACGGGTTCCAGATAATAATTTAATGGTTTTCACTGAATTTTATAATGTTCGAATATTTTTCTAATCAATTTATAGTGATTTGAATTCGAAATTGTTATTCTTTTTGAATTCAAGGGAATTCTCGATTGATTTTAACGGTTTGAAGAAAGTTTCAGAGCTTTTTTTTCTTCTTATAAAAAAATGGCATTTTTATGACTTTTTGACAGGTTCCAGAGATTAATTTGATTGTTTTTACTGAATTCTATAATAATGTTCGAATATATTTCTAATCAATTGATAGTGATTTGAAATTGAAATTGTTATTCTTTTTGAATTCGAGGGAATTCTCGATTGTTTTTAGTGGTGAGAAGGAAGTTTCGTAGCTTCTTTTTTTCTTATAAAAACCATGGCATTTTCAGGACTCTTTCACAGGTTCCAGAGATTAATTTAATGCTTCACACTGAATTTTATAATAATGTTAAAATATTTTTCCAATCAATTTTCAGTGATTTGAATTTGAAATTGTTATTCTTTTTGCATTCAAGGGAATTCTCGATTGATTTTAATGGTTTGAAAGAAGTTTCAGAGCTTTTTTTTTCCTAATTAAAATCATGCCATTTTTAGGATTTTTTCACAGGTTCCAGATATTAATTTAGTGGTTATTACTGACTTTGATAATAATGTTCGAATATTCCTCTAATCAATTTATAGTGATTTGAAATTGAAATTGTTATTCTTTTGGAATTCGAGGGAATTCTCGATTGTTTTTAGTGGTGAGAAGGAAATTTCGTAGCTTCTTTTTTTCTTATAAAAACAATGGCATTTTCAGGACTCTTTCACAGGTTCCAGAGATTAACTTAATGCTTCTCACTGAATTGTATAATAATGTTCGAATATTTTTCCAAACAATTTGTAATGATTTGTATTTGAAATTGTTATTCTTTTTGAATTCGAGGGAATCCTTGATTGATTTTAATGGTGAGAAGGAAGTTTCGTAGCTTTTTTTTTCTCTTATAAAAATTATGGCATTTTTGGGACTTTTTGACAGGTTCCAGAGATTAATTTAATGGTTATTACTGAATTCTCTGGTAATGTTCGAATATATTTTCAACCAATTTATAGTGATTTGAATTTGAAGTTGTTATTCTTTTTGAATTCGAGGGAATTCTCGATTGATTTTAATGGTTTGAAAACAACATATTTCGTGTTGAAATGATTCTGTGACTTGAGCTCGCACAGCCTGCCCGATTGGAAATGAATTCGGCCACAAATTTAAGATTCTGGTATTTTAATATTAATGGTCAGGGAAAATTGAGTTTTTCGGTAACCCTTATATGATATTCATGTTAGTAATTTATTTACCTTGTATTTTTTTTTGCAGTTGCTTCTTCCTGAAGATTGTCTTTTTAGTTTATACACTTTATTATTTGTTTGAAAATTCAACAATTCTGTTTAAAAGTCGTCCTGTTTGGTTGGAAATTCAACTGTTTTGTTGAAAATTCGTCTTTCTGGGTTGAAAATTCAAGTATCTTCGTAGAAAATTTACCTCTTATTTAAAACTCATATTTTGATGTTGAAAAGTCAAACTAAAACATTTTTGGATGCAAATTCAACTATATTTTTGAAAATTTGTCTTTTTGATTAAAAAATTCATATATTTTAGTAAAAATTGCATCTTTCTTAGATGAAAATACAACTGTTTGGTTAAAAATTCAACAACTTTGTTAAAAAGTCATATTTTGTGGCTGAAAATTGTACTATTTCTCACAAAATTTACTTTTTGTTTAAAATTCATATTTTGGCGTTGAAAAGTGAACTGAAATCTTTTTTGGATGAAAACTCAACTGTTTTTTATAATTTGTCTTTTTACTTTAAAAATTCATCTGCTTTAGTAGAAATTGCCTTTTTCGTAGATGAAAATGCAACCGTTTCGTTGGAAATTAAGCAATTTTGTTAAAAAGTTATCCTATCTGTTTGAAAATTCAACTATTTCGTAGAAAATTCAACTATTTCGTAGAAAATTAACTTTTTGTTTAAAATTCATCTTTTGGTGTTGAAAAGTCAAATGAAAGCTTTTTTGGATGAAAATACAACTATTTTTTTGAAAATTTGTCTTTTGGATTTCAAAATATATCTGTTTTAGTAGAAATTTCATCTTTGTCGTACAAAAATACAACTATTTGGTTGAAAATGCAACCATTTTGTAAAAAAAGTCATCCTTCTTGGTTGAAAATACAACTGTTTTATTGAAAATTTAACTGTTTTGTTGAAAATTCGACTTTTTATGTTGAAAATTCAAGTATCTTCGTAGAACATTTACTTCTTGTTTAAAACTCATATGTTGATATTGAAAAGTCAAACTAAAATGTTTTTTTTTTGGATAAAAATGTAACTATTAATTTTTGAAAATTTGTCCTTTTTTGATAGTTCATCTGTTTTAGTAGAAAATGTATATTTCTTGGATAAAAGTGCAACTGTTTTTTGAAAATTAATCTTCTTTATTTGAGGATTCAATTTTTTTGTCTGGAAATTTTGGTTGAACCAGCTTATTAAGAAATCATTTTTTTGTTGAAGACTCATACTTTTAATTGAAAATTCATCTCCTTGGTTGAAAGTTTAACTATTTTGTTGAAAATTGATCTTTATTAATTTAAAATTAAACTGCGTGGGTAAAAGTTAAACTACTTTGCTGAAAATTTATTTTGTTGAATGAAGTTTTATCGCTGGTTGAAAATTTAACTATTTTGTTAAAAATTATTTTTTTGCTTGAAAATTCATATTTTCTGGTTGAAAATTCAGTTTGTGCACAAAAAATACGCCTTTTGGCTTGAAGGGTCAACAACAAGATAAATTTTTTTTCTTTCAGGAATGAAAAATCTTTATTTGTTGAAAATTCGTCTGGTATTAAAATTAATTTTTTTTTTTTAGATGGAATTTCATCTTTTTTTATTGAAATATCAACTATTACTCTTTTTTGTTAAGAATTCATTTTTGTAGGCTTAAAGTAAATAAATAAATTTGAAAATTTTTAATTCTTATCTGAAATATTAAAATTTCCATTAGTTTCAATCCTCATATCTTTTTTTTCTGGAAACCATAAATTACGTATATTAAGAGGGGGGGGGGTAGAAATATTTTGTTACGGTTCGTAAAAGGGGGTGTGGACCTTATAGAGGGCCTATAATCCGTTACGTAATTTAAGTACGATAGTTTCGATAGAGTTTTTCACGCCCTTTCCACTGTGATAAGCGTTTTTTGAAAAAAATTCGACTTCAAATTCTTTTTGACCTTCATTTTTAAAGGTCAAATATTTATTTTTGCAAAAAGTGGTTATAGCCAATGAAAAGAGCGTAAAAAACCTGTCGAAATTGTAGTAGACAACAATTTTGTATTGTTATTAAAAGAGGTAAAAATCGCCAAAACCGTTGGTATATTCTCAAGAACCATTCAACGCTAATTTCCACAAATAAAAATCCCCGTTTTTAACCTCAAAGCTCTCAAGGGAAAAAACCTACGTTTCCTTTTGAGATACAAAAAAAAAAGATTTTTTCCCCCCTTCAAAAAATGCTTATGACAATGGAAAGGGCATGCAAAGTCCTATCGAAAGTGTACTGAGCGATATTTGTCTTTGTCGCCATTAGAAGAGTTGAAACTCGCCAAAAGATATCCATTACTTGAGAAATAATGCCCCATATATGCAAATTAAATGTATTAATTAAATGTATTAAATGTAATATAAATTTAATTATTATAATATACATGAGTCTTGTATTTAATATACTTCGTAGAGGGGATGCTCGAATTTGATATACCAACTCCTTTTCGATGGATTGCCGGGACTCTATGAACCGAAATTCGACCAACAATAGGTCCCCTGTTCCAAGTGAAATTATATTTCTTTACAGAAACTCTGTCCTAAAATAAAAACGATAATTATTTTCTAAAATTCCCTGAGCTAAGTTAGATAAATAAGGAGTACAAACGGATAAAACGTGATAAATCCATTTTTTGAACAATTTGAGAACATTATAGTTTCTGTATGTTTGGGCTATCAACGATTCGATTATCAAACATAAGTCAGCGCAAAAAATGTCACAGAGCAACAAATTTGCAAAGGGTTTTTCTTATGATGGAAAAAAAAATTCTTTCTCTCACAAGGTATGGATATATTTAAAAATGTTTGGAATCAGACTGAAGGAACATTACATTCTTGAAATCGTATGATAAGCTCTCTTTTCAATTAATAAAAAGCAAGCCGTAATTTCTCGGGGTTTTACAGTAAAATTGTTGAATTTTCTAAGTTAAGTCAAGTGCATTAAATGATAGTTGGACGTAAACAAATAAGTGTATTAATAATAAGTATCTTAAAATATATTCTAAGTTTCAAATTGCAATAAAAACTCTTTGGATGCATGAGAACAACTACTAATTAATGTCAACATAAATAAGTGCACTTGATCAATAATAAGTTATAATTCAATTAGAGTAAACTGAGATATTCTGAAAAATCTGAGATGCATAAACTGTGAAATAGTAAATAAAGTAGAAATCACTTTTCTAAATTGACCAAAATTATTAAAATAATTAAAACTTGAATTTTTCTACGATCAGAAGTAAAATCCCGGTCATAGACCCGGAAGTAGAATAATAGATCTCGCCCGCCCCGCTCCTCTAATCTTCTGTTGCATGGATTACCGGGTATTACCTGAAAAGAAGCACACAGGACCTTTCTAGCAGATTTACTCAGGCACGTGCTTTTCCTTTTTAAAATCTTTTCCTGCAAATAAACAAATGTCTTTCGGATCTGATATATGGACAATAAAACAATACAGTTATTTTCCTAAAAATGACCGTGTCTCACACTTTTCTACTTTTTTCTTTTCCTCAAATCACCCTAAGTTCTAGATTCTAGAATCTAGATAATTTTTATAAAATTTTCCCAACAGATTAATAATTTTTTTAACGGAATCCTAATAAATCTCCTTGATATTTATAAGCTCCAAAAAAGTTGTCGCAAAATGCTGTCAAAATATTTTTCTAAGAGATTTTACAGTCACAAATACTGAAATGAGTTGACATTTTGTAAGCTTTTTAAAATAAAAAATAACCAATCTAATATGATAGATACTTTAGTTTTAAATTAATTTTTTTCCACATTCAGCTATTTGAGTATCGACATAAAATTGTTAAGTTATTTTTCTATGTTAGTTTTTTTTTAAATTCTGAAATTCTAAACGGTGAAAATGACAGTCGTGTTTTTTTAAAAGAATCACATTTTATTAAAAAAATCTATCCAATCGCTTTGAATGTCACTTGAAACTAAATGATATAAATGATATAAGTTTACAATATAAAAAATCATAAAAAATTTTACTATGAATCTTAAGCAATTTTTCTATTTATTTTAATCATTTCAATATTCTTGAAAAACTTTTAAATTTTGTTCAAAATCTTCAACTAATTACATTTTTTCAAATTATTTCAAATTTTTAATTATTCTTGAATCATTTCAATCTTTTAAACCTTTTAAATATCTTTCAAAATTATTAAAATTTTTCCATAATTTGTTTTAAGTTTCTGGCCAATTTTAAAAATGGCCTTAAAATCATACATTTTGTCGACAATTTTGGATATATTAAAATTAATTTTTTCAAATAAAAACTAATGTTTAATTTTCCTGGGAATCTAACAAAAAATTTTCCATTTACTTGACACCTTTCAAAATTCTTAAAAAGCTTCTTCTTTTGGAAATATTCAAAAATCTACATTGAAAAAAATCGTTGAAATCTTTTATAAGTTTTAAATTATTTTTGAATCGTTTCAAAACTTATATAAAGGTTTCTAAAAGATAAATCAAAATCGTTCAATTCTTAACCTACAAAGATGCGAATTTCCAAACCAATAACATTAAATTATTACCAAAAACAGTTCAATTTTCAAGTCAAAAAGACGAATTTTTTACAATATAGTTGAATTTTCAACGCAGAAGCTAATTTCCAACCAAGAAAGATGACTTTTCTACCGTAAAAGATGAATTTTCTACCAAAAGGGGAATTTTGAACGAGTTGAATTAAACAAAGCAAAAATAATTTTTAACAAAATACTTAAATCCTCAATAGATGAATTTTCAATAAAAAAAGATGAATTTTAAACCAAATACTTGAATTTTCAACTAAAAATGTAATCGTTACATTTCCCGTTAACAAAATAATTTTCAACATATACAGATTAATTTTCAACTAGTTGTATTTAACGAAAAAAGAAAAATCTTAAAAAAACTAATTTGAACATAAGAACAGAATTTGTAATAAAGTAGTTCAACTTTCAACTAAAAAAAGGTCAATTTTCAACAAAAAATATTAATTTTCCATCAGGAAAATTAATGCCCTACAAAAAAAGATAAATTTTTAACAAAGTACATCAATTGTTAACCAAATTTTTGAATTTTTGAGCCAACGAGACAAATTATCTTCATAACAGTTGAATTTTCATCCTGAAAATATGATTTTTTAACAAAAAAGTTTATTCTTCACGAAATAGTTGAATTGTTAACCGGGGGGGGGGGGGTTCTTTGTACTAATGAAGAAAATAAAAAAGGAAATATAAAATATTTTCAGTTTTGAAATTAGTAATTTAGAAATATTATATTCGAAATCTACGTTTCTTGTCGATTTCAACGATATGTCACTTGCAATCGAAATATAAAAATAAGAATAAGTAGGATATGTTATTTTCCTTCATAGGTTGAAAATTAGAAGTATTTTTAGGGCCATGCATAGGTTTACCGATATTCAATTGCTATAATTGTAAATTGCTCATATCATCAGAAATTTTAAACTGTCATAGAGCAATAAATCAACTACTCCTATTTAAATATCAATTACCGATAGTTGACGCAGATTTTAGTTTATGTTGTGGCACGGGCTAGTATTACGGAATTTTCCATAACGCTATCCCTGAACTAGGTACTAAAAATTCAGTTCATCATAATACTATTTTGAAGAAAATATATTTTCCTGGGATTAGCGAAAATGACAAATAGAAGTTTGAGTTAAATAAGTATAAATCCAGTAATATACATTTACCTCGAGAATTAAGACAACATTGTTATTTAATTAAATATTACAATTTTTTAAACAAATTCAAACACGCTCGAAAAAAATCTTTGACATTTACAGGTCACACTGTATAGTGACTACTATCACCGAATTTCCTGTACAGTTAACCGGTCAATTATTATAATTCATTATTCATTATTTCAGTTTTGTCGATTTGAAATTAAAGTTTAAAATTTTACTATTTTTACATTGAAAGCTGTGAATTTTAAGTTGTAAAGGCTATGTGGTCTATGCTTTAAACTGGAAATTGAACATCTATTCGCATTCAAAAAGAATTAATCGGAAACTTTATTTACTGAGGCCTTTAGTTCGAAATATTTTTTAATTGTACATTTTTAATTATAAAATTTTTAATTTGAAGTTATTTAATATTACATATCTTTGGAGCAACAACAACAAAAAAGAACATTACCGCGCAAACATGGAATGCAAAGTTTGGGAAAGGTGCGGTGGAAGCGGTTGGGCTACAACTAAAGACGTCTCATCACCCACAACCTGTACTACTACCACTACAGCCAACACCCCCGACAACACTAATGTAATCAAGTCACTTTAAGGCTGACTAAAGTCGGATTCAAAAGTCCTGACACCTGGGTTTGACGCTTTATTACTCGGCGAGAAAAAATCGCAGAATGTTGAGTCAAAGACAGAAATATTCTTTAACATTGTATGTGTAAAGCGATATCAGTTTGATTTTCGTCAAAATTTTTTTGACTTTCCTGTGACACAAAATGTGTGAAAAAACAGGAGAAATGATCCTCAACTTTCACTACGTCGACTTTGAAGGCCTCAACAGGTTCAAAAATTGGTACCAGAAATTTGAAAAAATTCATGAGTATTTAGTAACATGTGCCTAATACATAGCAATTTGCTTTACTTTAATTTAATGATAATTTTAATTAGTAAAGCTAAAAATGTAAAAAATAATTAATTTGGCTCTGGATAGAGATTTTAAGCTGAACTCTAGCTTAAAAGAATCTTCTCGATTCAGCGGTTTCATCTCAAAAGTTGAACGGTCAATAAAAATTATTAATTTCGGAATTAAAAACGTTGTTTCTCTAGTCCGCTGTTCAGGGTGGCCGTAGGTCAGGCAAAGTCTGAAAATTTGGGAAAAAGTCTGGGCATTTGTTTGTTGGTCAGGCAAAGTCTGGGATTTTGAAAAGCATCTTACAAAAGTCAGGGGATTTCTGTTAGAGGCACTTTAAATAAATGTCGAGGGTAATAATTTTTCAGTTGAAATTGTTTTATTCCGTTTATAAAGGATTCTGTGTTGTAAATGTTACAAGATTAACATTCTAGATGTTGAATATTAATTATCGGGGAAAATTAAGGAATTTTAAAAATGATGTTTTGCGGTCATCTTGATATAATAGTCTGTTTTGTTTAAAATTCTTCTCTTTGGGTTGAAAATTCAACTGTTTTGGTAGAGAATTAACTTACTGTTGGTTATTATTGTTTTTGTGTCGGAAATTCAAGTGAATTCTTTCTTGGCTAAAAATACAACGATTTTTGGTTGAAAAATCATCTTTTTGGTTTAAAAATTAATTTGTTTTTAGTTGGAATCTAATCTTTTTTAAATAAAAATGCAATAGTTTGGTTGAAAATTAATCTTTTTAGGTTGAGGATTCAATTATTTTGTTTAAAATTTGTCATTTTTGGTCAGGGAAAACCTGGAAATTCGGGAAAAAGTCTGGGATTTTTTTTGGACAGGCAAAGTCAGGTATATTTAAAAACATCTTACAAAAGTCAGGGGATTTCTGATAGAGGCACTTTAAATAACTGTAGAGGATAATAATTTTTAAGTTGAAATTGTTTTATTCTGTTTATAAAGGATTATGTATCTATGCTTTATCCTCTCAATTTGGCTGGGAATTCGAGGATTGAAGTTGGAAAGTCTGACTTTTGTCTCAGAGTGCTTTTTGCTCTTTGTTTACTAGGGTAACTCTTCTAAAATATTAAAAAAAAAAATAAAATAAAAAAAAGAGTTTTTGGCTCCATGTCTAGAAGTTGGTCGGGAATTTAGCAGATGGCAAAGTTGGCTAAGAAGTTCACCGGCACGAAGAGGATTCATGCAGAGGTTACATGAACGTTGGGTCAATATGCACCCGGAATATGCTCTAATATTTGATAACTTTGATGATGAGTTCTGCTGGGCCCATGCGTAACAGCTTCCGTTGCTGAACCAAAAGTAGTCAGTCATTGGACGATCTCGCGACTTCGTTTTCACAACGCCTCGTCTGAAAGTTCGACTTTTGAGGCTATCAAAACTCTTCGAAAGGGACCAATTTCGGTTCTCTTTACAGTCCTCCCGCTGAGACATCACTTTTCTAGAAGCATGCGTCCAGTAGAACTGTTATTAAAATTTCCCCATAAATTGATATAAATTTTCGTCAAGTGTCATAAATTACTATAAATATGATACATTTGAATAAATTTAATAAATTTTCATACATTTTAGAAACATAGGGAAATTTTGGCAAATCTATAGACATTTATGCTACTTTACGGAAATGTATAGAAAGCCTAGATTCTCAAGATATATTTACACCATTGAAATTTGCAACCTTCGATTTTTTTTTAATATCGACTGACTTTGGGATTAAATTTGGCCTCCATTTATTTTGGACCAATAGCAAATTTTCGGGGTTCGCTGAAAAAATTCTTTAATAAAAATCACTATATTATATCTTACAGATGGAAGTGGTCCGCACCGACATATAGGCAGACCTAGAGGTGGAAGAGCGCAACGTGGTATACGGACCAGTCAACGTTAGTAATATATAATTTTTTTTTAATCACAAAAAATTGCTGGGATTCAGAAAAAAGTCCAAATTTTATTTCTTAACCGGAACTAAATTGTTTTCGCTGAATGGCTTTGGCCCTTGGAGACCTTTGAAACAAGATTCAAATTTTGACTTAAAAAGTACATATTCTTATAGAAAATTTAATTACACATCGTTTTTCATTAAAAAAAAACGTTGTAGCCTTCCTCGTTTGCAAAGTAAAACCGAAGCACCCGCTTGAAACAAAAAACAACTTACTGTGAATTTTAGATAATGAAAGTTTATGAAATTTGTGACAATGCATAGGCATTTATGGTAATTCACGGAAATTTATAGAAAGCCTAGACTTTCAAAATATATTTACATTATCAACATTTGGAACTTCGGTTTTTTTTAATCGATAGACTTTAAGATTACATTTGAACTCTCATTATTTTGGATCAATAGTAAATTTTTGGGTTTTCTTGAAAAAATTCTATAATAAAAATCCGTATATTATATCTTACAGGGGGAAGTCATGAGGAGCCACCTATGAATCCAGGAGCTATGATTCCAGCACCAAATTTCCAATTTTTTGATCCGCCAGATACTTACAATCGTTAGTATATCAACATTTTTTTGAAATAACAAAAAATTACTGGGATTCAGAAAAAATCCTGCTTTTGTTTCTTAACGGCCCATAAATTGTTCTTGCTGAACGGCGAAGACCTTCGAAACAAGTTTTAAATTTTGACTTATGCAGTACATATTTTTATAGAAAACTCAATTGCGCATCGTTAGCGTCCAAGTTAGTATATTATAATTTTTTCAAACTAACAGAATTGTTTGAACTTAGGAAAAAATCTAAGTAGCTTTCCCTAAGTAAATTAACATTAAACATTGAACATTACATTGAAAGTAACCCCGAAAAACCCGCTTGAAAAAAAAACTTTCTGTAAATTCTAGAAATTCATTAAAGTTTATGAAATTTGTGGAAATTAATGATAATTTGCGGTAATTTGTGAAAATTTATGGAAATTTATGGAAATGTGCAGTAATTCACCAGTAAATTTAAATAACAGTTCTGACGGACGCATGCGCAATAGCTCAGGCTATAACTTCTGTAATTTGGAAGAAGACCGTTACATAAAAAATGAACGGAGCCGAAAAAAATCGACAAAAACTGTTCTATTCTTTCCTGGCGTATATCGCGGAGTGTCATTCATTTTCTAAACGTTTTTGGTTATTCTCGACTAATTTGCATATGAATTTGTCATATCTGCCAAAAAATGGTTGAACATTTTTAATTAATGATTGAAAATGCAGTTAATGTTGTTAATTGGAATGCTGAAATTTGGAAAAACACCGCAACCGGCAGTTACGGCTCTCTTCGAATTACGGATCTCAAAATCAGGCCTGCTGTAATGTGAGAGAACGCCATTCATTGTAAAAGAATATGAATAATTACACTATTACGAATTATTGTTGATTCGAGAAATTTTAATTTCTGTAAAATATTACATATTATTATTCCATTATAAATAATGTTTGAATTTTTATTTGTAAATTTTTACAATTAAATACTCCTCAATTGTCAAAAATTTGCAATTTGAAGCTCTGCAATTTTGAAGAGTTACAATTGACAATTCATGAATTTTGAAAATATGGCATGAAAAAATATTTAATTTTCAAAAATTATGTTTAAATGTATGTAATTAAAACATTTTTTGGAATAGTTCAATTTTAAAGACTTATAATGGAAAGTTGTTCAATTTTAGCTATTTGCAGTCTAAAGCCTTTCAGGTTTGAAGATTTAAAATTGAAAACTCTTTAATTTTGAAAGATGTATGGACAGCGATTCATAAATTGTGACGATTTTAAAGATCGAAAGTCAATAATTCAGATTCTTCAATTTTGACGGTTTAAAGTTTAAATGTCTTCAATTTTAAAACATTTGCAATTCAAAGTCCTGCAGTTTTGGAATTACAAATTATTCAATTTTCAAAAATGTCAATTCGAAGGTATGCAATATGGATTTTATATATATATATATAATATATAAAATATGAAAATAAATAAACCTTATGATTTTCAACGGATCTGAATCTAACATAAGACATCATTATCTAAATACAGAACTATTTTAGGCACTCTTTTTCACTGTGTTGAATAATAAAGAAAAAAAACTATATTGTATGCGTGAACAGTAATATATATATATATATAATAATTTTATTTTTTATGATTGAAAATTTTATCATTATTTTCGAATCTATTTTGTTACGATAAATTAAATTATCATGTATAAGTTAAGGTTAACAATGTTCACAAATAAGTGTGAATTTATAATTTCGTATTCATATTCAACTTCATGGTTTAAAAACATGATAGTTTAACTTTTGCAAATATTACTATTTTTGTCAAGACGAACTATTTTATTCATTTTTAACAAACTGACGCAGACAATTATCCATTATTATGTAGAAATTACTCAAGAAAAGGTATATTTGCAAGAAACTTTCCATGGCAGTAACGAAATAGCACGAAAGTTCTGTTTGCATAGTTGCCCCTTTTAAATAGTCATTAATAAGTTTAAAAAAAGTTCTCCCTATTTTCAAAAAGATTATGCATCCTAATTAGATCAAGTAGAGCTTACACAACTCAAGAAATAATAATCAGCCCTTTATCGATGCATATAATTACTATATTAGTGAGTAAATAAAAGCAAAAGGGCATAACGATCTCTCAGAAACATTCATTCTCAGAACAAAAGAGAGGTATATATATATATATATATATATATACTTGTTAATAAAAAATTTTATCTTTGAAAAATTGTAACCGTTATTTTGAAATCTTTGGTCAGAACTGAACCAAATTTATAATTTAAATTTTATTATTTGTCACTTTCTCCAAGAGGTTTATACTTTCGAAAATATTTGAGAGATCCACTTTCTTCGCTTGTGTTTAGGCAAGCCGTTTTTTTTACTGAAATTTACATAAATTTAAAGTCAAATTTTTAGTAAAGTTTTGCCAAGTAAATTTGTAAGTTTAAATTCTACAAAAATGTTTAAAATATCTTCTACTATCAAATAAAATAATATATAAGTAAAAAAAAAGAAAAGTTTAGTTTCTAATTTTAAAAATCCAAATGGACATTAACACAATTTCTTGTTGACCTCAGCCTGGTTTTTTATAGAAACGGAGATAATAAATCTTTTTTACTTCCTCCTACAATTGATTAAAAGTTTTATTCCCATCGCCCACGTTTCTTGCGCTTTTGTCATTCTCTCAAGTATTAGGAGAGGAAGTTCCATCTCGCTCTTAGCTTCTTACAAGAATTGTGAAATTTTTCAGAGAGTCCTACCTCGTCGTCTAAAATGATTATACCAATAGAAAGTTTTCAGAGTATCGTAAAAACGAAAGAAGCCGGTGATAATCACCGATTAGTTCGACACCCGGTATATAATTTTGCCTTTTTCGAAATGCATAACGCCTTGAGTTACACGCTTGATCATGAAGATAGTTTTGGTGCGCATTTTTGGACATGAAAAAATTGGAGGAACACTTCCGACAACGCTTACATGGTACTCAACCATAACTACCGAAGATCATAAAATCCCTCCAATTAGGTTTATCAGTACGCGAATTATGGATTGTAAGAATATCGAAAATTGAGCTGAAAGTTTTAAACGTTCGAATTCAAATTTTAATATCTTGTACTCCTAAAAATGTAATGATTTTAATAAGAATAATAATGATAGTAATAATGAAAAAATTAAAACCTATAAAAAGGAAAAATTGTAACGTCCAAGATTAAAATCACCAATCTGAAAGTTTGATATACTGACAGGTCAAGAAATTCTATATAGCTTGGCGTCCGCATGAAAACGGTATCTATTTCCGGTTCTAGTTTAGGAGATATTCGCGCTTTTCTAAGTCAGTGTCAAAATGATTATTTTCGGGGTTTGAGTGAGGGATAATACTATGACCTATACTCAATCTGTTGGCGCTATACTTATGTCCCGAAAGCAACCGGAAGTGAGTATATTTCATTTTCGAATAAAAATTATAATACGTGCGCTTATGGGACTAATTAATTTCAATTTTAATTTATTAACATTTGTATAGTAGGGTGGATCCAAAATATAAATCTGTTGAATTTCGGAGTAACTGCGGCCAAAATGTTTCTGCACATTTACCAGTAATTTATCAAAAAAATCTGAGTCTGGTAAGAAATAATTTAGGTATCGCAATCATGTTGAAGTTTTGAATAGCGAAATACGTAAAATATCGTTGATTGCAGATTCATTTATTACATTGAAGGTTTCTTACCTAGCGGAATTTTCATAAGAAACTACAAAAACATGTTACCTGCTCTTGTCGATTTATAAGTTTTGACTAGTGAAGTACATTTTTGTGTATAAAAGCCCTTGCTTTGTTTCTTTGGCGTTTTGAAAATAATTTAGTAACTAAAAAGTACTTTCAGTTGACCCATTAAAATCGAGAAATGATCGAGATTGTCATATGGTTTTTAACGCTTACTTTTTTAATTTCTGCCAAATTTCCTATAAGGAAATTCATGCATGTACGAACAAAGTTCATGTTAATTTCTGAATTGAAATCAAAAAAAATTTTTGCACGTATCATTTCATTTCACAAAAATGTGTTTACCTTCCAGGAAATTATATATATATACATATATATATATATATATATAACAGACAATCTTCAACCATTTTTATTGCACCCTCGCGTTTCGTTTTAGTTCCCCGGCTCGGCTTACCTGCTCATCTGCTGAAAAATATATAAAATTGATAAATATTTCGTCTATACAATCCGCGTGAGGAATAATGTCTTGGCATCCCATGAAACAAAAAAAAATAAAACTTGTAAAATTGTACATAAAAACAATTATGAAATAATTTGGGTAATCATAAAAGCTACTTTTATGACCTCAAACATAGGTAAAACACTGAATGTAAGAAAAATACTTGAAAACAAGCCCAGGGCGTCTTGCGTTTCTGCAAACAAAAATTTCAGGACTTTTCCAAGTTTTCCAGGATAAAAATTAATTTTTGCAGGTACCTTTCTGAAAATGTGTCATATGCGAAATTTCTCAAACGCCCCCAAAATCTGATTTTATGGTCAAAAACCGTTTTTTGGTAAATGCTCAATTTTTCCACTGTGAAAAAACAATCTAAAATATTTGAAATTTTCATATTCTTCCAACTCTCATGACAATTTAATGACATTTTTTTAATCCAATAATTTGTTGCTGTTGGTATAATCCAATTGAGTTCAATGTCGTGTGTAATAATCTCGTTTTGATTAGAATTAGTTGAAATTTGACTGAGTTGTCACCTTTCAAGCTTTTTGAAGTTTAATTTTCAATGAAGTAATTACATTTTCAACAAAATAGTTGAATTTTGATCCAAATTGATGAATTTTCAACCAAATGATCGAATTTTGAATGAAAAAGATTAAACTTCAAGCAAAAAGAGTTGAATTTTTAACGAGATAATTGATTTTTTTAGAATGCAGTTTAATTCTTAACAAAGAGGGATGAGTTTTTTACAAAACACTTGAATTTTCTAGCTACAAAAATTAATTTGGAAACAAAAAATATTAATTTTCATGAAAGAAACAAAATTTTCAACAAAATAGTTAAACTTTCAACCAAATTTCTGAATTTTCAACCTACGAAGATAAATTTTTAACCAAAACGACGATTTATCAACCAAGAAGATTAATTTTCTACACAGAAGGATGACTTTTTAATAGAATTGTTGAATTTGCAACCAAATAATAAAATTCTTAATTAAAAGTATAATCAAAAAGAGGCAACAATTGAAGAAAGTAAACATTAATAAGAGGCAAATAAATTACTAACAAAAAAATTATATCAGGGTAACCCTGTTCTTCATTTTCAAAAATCCCTAAATTTACTATGACCAATTTTTCATTTACCCTTGTCATTAATATTCAAATGCCAGAATCTTAATCTTGGAACATTTTGAACATAAAATCTTTTATGCACGGAATAACAAAATTTAAAATTAAAATGTAAAATTTTCCAATTTATTATCCTAAACAGTTATTTAAAGTGCCTCTTATAGAAATTTCCTGCCTTTTGCAAATTTTTTGTCAAAATCCCTGACTTTCCCCGGCCAATAAAATTTCCTGATTTTTCCCTGATTTCCGGGTTTTTCCTGACCTGCAGCACTGTACAAATAATGTGGAATAACTCAGTCAAGTTTCAACAAATTCTGATCAATACAAGTTTATTATTAGTGGAATTGAACTTTTTTCCAATATATTGACAGAAAAAAATTATTAGATTTGAAATTTTTTTGATGAAATGACCGTTAAAGTAGAAAAAAATAAGGAATAAATAAGAAGCTTTGAATTATTTTTGAGAGTAGCTTTGTATTTTCACCCTGATAAAATGAACAATTAGGTCCTAAAAAGGTGTATGCAAAATTCAAGGACTTTTCCAGCTTTTTCCAGGTAAAAAAATTCAACAACTTTTTCAGGTTTTCAATGATTTCCAGGGTGCTAGACATCTTGTATACCCGTAAAATACTTGACTTATATTTCAAAAAAACTTTCTACTGGATATGTGGACCATTGACTAGCAAGTAGAAAAAGGCATGCGTATACGGTGGGACACATATGAAGAGTCATTCTGCTACATATCGAAACAATTCCTTGCTGAAATTAACTTTTTGTTTATATTTCTTATTGTTTTGTTTTCGTTTTTCAACTGCCCAATTTTTTGTTGAAAAATAAGAGCATAAATAAATAAAAATATCTAATATTTGTACATTTTATTATGTATTGTTATACGTGACTCGCATAGAGCGAGATTCTTTTAATATTTATTATTTAAAAAAACCTCACGCAAACGACGTTTATCCACTCAGTAGGCAACCATTTTAGATATTAGGCCTTAGACTTTAAAGAGTGAGAGAGACAGAGATAAAAAAGAGAGAGAGACCGATACCCCATCTCGCGGGCAAGGCAGGAAGAGCTTTTCTTATCCCAGGCATGGACTTACCTACGAACGTAAGTATTTCCATGTCAGGGTAAGGAAAGTACGCTCCCATTAAGTCGACCGAGTGGCAGGACCGGGTGCAGGAAAACGCCGCGCGGACAGCGCCATTGAAACTCAAGCGCGCGCATCTCCCTCCACTCGATCTTTCTCACTCCGGCCAGCCCCACACGACACCGCGGGTTTAAAAAAGGCGCGCCCTGCCGCGGAACGGCAGTTCGATCAGGGCTGGAAATCCGCTGTGAGGACTGAACACTGCCGCAAAGATACACTTGCGACGCCCCCCCCCCCCCGCCCCGATATGGTGGGAAGCCGAACTAAACTTACTCTCTCTCACACTCTCAAGGCTTAAAAATGAAAAATATTAATACTTTTTATAAATATTCGTAAATTGTATTTGAATATGATACACATTGATTTTTATTAAAAAAAATACTGTAAATTGTTTGTCATTTTTTTAATTTTACGACATTTTTGTACCATGTTTAACCTTAGGGACTAGATCTCAGGAATGAAATTATGAAAATATCTCCGTTAGTTAGTGGAATACTAAGATAAGAAGACTTGCCTTTCAAATGATATCAAAAACTTTTTAAAATGTTAGGCAACGGTTGTACAGATATGGGTTTAACCTTTTGGACCAGTTGGAGAAATAGATATTTTCTGTATCGTCTTTCAGGATCTGATTTAACCAAACAGTCGAATTTAAAAAAAATTAATTTTCAACCAAAAAAGCTGAATTTTCAACGAAAAATGTTATCATTGTTATTTCAATGAAAAAAAATCTAATTTTTAATGAAAACCAGTTTAAACAAACTTTAAAAGAATGAATTTTCAACCAAAATAATTAATTTTCAAATCAAAGAAATTTTTCAGTGAAGAAAAAAGGAAAATTTCAACAAAATCATAATTTAGGGAAAAAATATTTTTGTATACAAAATAAAAATTTTGGATAATTATTTATTTTCAAGTCTATATAAATATAATTTCCGTAACGTTCTTAAGAAAATTTTTCAAGATTTTTTAATATTTCTATATGTTAATAAAAATTTCAACAACAAAAAAACTTTTAACCAAACAGTCGAATTTTCAACCGAAAAAAAGATGAATTTTCGACCAAACAAGCTGAATTTTCAACGAAAAATGTAGTAATGGCTATTTCAATGAAAAAAATCAAATTTTTAATTAAAAACAGTTAAAGCCAACTTTAAAAGAATTAATTTTCAACCAAATAAATAAATGTTCAATTCAAAAAAATTTTGTAGTAAAGAAAAAAGGAAAATTTCAACAAAATTATAATTTGAGGCGAAAAATATTTTTGTATACAAAATGAAATTTTGGAGTAACTGTTTATGTTTTAAGTTTTTTTATTTGCTTATTTTAAGGTTATATGAATATATTTTCATAGGATTCTTGACAAAATTTCACAACATTTTTCTATATTTCAGATATGTCAAATAAAAATGTCAACAAAAATATAATTTTCAATAAACACTAATTAATGGAGATATGTTTATAATTTCATTCTTCAAATGTATTCCATAAGGACCAAGCATGGTACAAAAATGGCGTACAGTTTATAAAATTACCAACTATTTACAAGAATTTTTCAAATAAAAATCAATGTGTATCATATTCAAATAGCATTTAGAAATATTTATAAAAAGTATTAATATTTTTCATTTTTAACATTAATGTATACAGAGTACAGTTTTTACTTGAAATTTCACGACAGTTTTTTGTACCATGTCTCACCTCAGGGCAGAATCAAGGAAAAATATTCTAAAAATATATTCATTAGTTATTAAAATACTGCAAAGAATTACCTTAAAAAATTGTTCTGTCCTTTTGAAATCATGCGATATTTCTTTATAAAATAAATTTTGTTGAATTTATTTTACAATTATTTACAATTAATTTCCAATTACAACTATTTTACAATTAAAATAAAATTGAAAAAAATACATTTTTAATTAAATTTTGTCCAGAAAAAAGATCTTCTCCTTTCACTCCGCTGGGATTCGAACACCAGGTCAAGCGATTCCCGGTCAGGTGCTCTAACCACTGAGCTACACAGAGATTAGAGGAAGAATTTTTTTTTTGTCGATATTGTAGATTTACATTTTATGTGTGGATTTCTCTTCTCGATTCGTTACCTTCTCCGATTATAATACAGGTTTCTATTTAAAATAAATTTTGTAATGTTGAAATAAGTATTTTCAGGCATTAAAGGTTTCCTAAAATTTTATATATTAAAAAAGCATATGAGGTCAAGTTAATAACTTTTTGTCTTTTTGTCTTAAAATTCCGAAAATTATGATTAGAGCCTAAAACAGCATGAAAACAAAGGTAAGTATCAGAGGTAAGTATAAAGTAAAAATGTTGATTAATTTAATAAATAAGCCGAGCTCGGCTTCGTGCCTCGTGCTTGTGCATTTTCGGCTTTAGATGAGGCTGGCCGACGCATCGCGTAACAGAGCCGGCTCACCGACACGCTACGTTTGCATGGATTGTTCGGCGATGGGAAAACGGTGGGAGCCGAAAAATCCCACGTTCTGGAGAGTGGAGACTCCGTTCGACGTCGTTCGACGCAAGTCGCGTAGTGCGTAGTTAGTGATTGGTGTGCAACAAGTGCGTTGCGAAGATCGAATGGAGGGAAGCTACAATTAACCGGCGCCAGCCGGCACAACAAATATGGATGGGAGAAGGTATGTAAGTTCATAATTTGCGTTTCAAAATTGATAACTGATTTCGCTGTGGTGTTGCGGGATCGTAGTTTTAGCGCTTGCATTTTACTAGAGGACTAAATGCCACATTACTTCGCTGTGATGTCACCAATGGAGTAAAGTAAAGACCAACTTAAATTCTTCTGAACGAACGTGTACGTCGCAAGTTCCGGCGCTGGTATTGGGGGAAAGAAATATATTTTACTTCGTGAAACGTAAACACATAGGGTAAATGCACTGGTAATCGTCACTGCATTAGTTATCGTCAGATGGCCCAATATTTTTTGTTTAACAAGACTCGTTCAATTACATTAACGGTCGAAGAAAAAGGAGAAACAACTTGGAATCTTGCTCCAAAAAGTTGGTTTAGATAATTATAAGGTCATAAATCTTCAACAAAGGATTTGAATGTTAAAAGAAATAGTCAATTTTTCAGTCCAAAAAAGATTATTTTCAACCAAAAACAAATGATTTTTTAACTAAAATCATACATCTTCAACAAAAAAAAAAACTTATGAGAAAGTAGCTTAACTTTCAAATATGTCGAATTTTCTATCTAAAAAGATGAACTTTCATCCAAAAATGTAAAAGTTGATATTTCAACAACATAAATTTTATTTCAAATAAAAAAACAGTTGAATATAACTAACAAAGACAAATTTTCAACAAAACACATAAATTTTCGACAAAAGAGTAAAATTGTCTACCAAATTGTTGAACTTTCAGTAAAAGATAAATTCTCCATAAAATACATAAATATTTAATCAAATTGTTAAATTTTAACCAACTAAATTTTTCAACAAAATACGTAAATTTTTAACCAAATGGTTGAATTTTCAACCGAGAAGATTAATTTTCTCAAAAAAAAAATGAATTTTTAAGAAGTTACATAAATTTTCAACTAGATCGTTGGAACAGTTTAATTTTGAACCAAATATTTTAATGTTATACCTAATTGTTAAATTTTCATTTTAAAAAGACGAACTTTTTTATAAAACAGTTAAATTTTCAACCCGGGAACATGAATTTTCAGCAAAAAAGTTAATTTACAACCAATCTATTGAATTTCCAACAAAATAGTTAAATTGTCAATTAAAAAAGAGAATTTTTGCACACAAAGAAAAAATGAATTTTCAACCAAAAAGTTCATTTTCAGCGGGAAAAGATTAATTTTTCACGAGCAAATTGCATTTTCAACTAAAAATGGTGAAATTTCATCTGAAAGGGATCAATTTTCAACAAAATAGTTGAACTTTCAATAAAAGTATCACTTTTAATTTTAACCAAAATTGTCAAATTTATAATAGTAGAATTTTCAATCGAAAAGAATGAACTTTTAACCAAAAATATTTAAATTTTTTTATTGGGTTGTATTAATTTAGTTCGAATTTAATTGGAAAAATGAGAAAAAGGACAAGACTGTGAAGCATGTGATAAATAAATAGGAATTTTAATAATCCATACACTAAAGAATAACATTTCAAACAAACATTGAATTCTATTTTCAATACTTGACAAATTTTTTCACACTATTTTGACACTATTTTTCAAAGTTTGTCACATTATTTTCACACTATTTTCAGTTTCTAAAGTGAATCCGAGGCCTGCATTTGTAAAAGATTGATACAGCACTGAAAACAATGGTTTAGCTGCCCCAGCCAGACGTTTAGCTGGATTTCGTCTTCTAAGAAAATATAGCTATGTCACCTAAAGATCTAGCCGCTTTAGCTAATTTTGCCATCTAGAAATTATTATATTTCTAGATGGTAAAATTAAGCTAAAACTATTTAGGTAACACAGCTATACTTTCTTAGAAGACAAAATCCAACTAAACGTTTAGCTGGGACAGCTAAACCATTTTTTTTCAGTGTAGAAAAGTCAAGAAATTTTCAAAATGAAGTTTTGTGAACAACCTAGGCTCTGTGTAGTTTTTTTTCAATGGAATGACGGTTTTTTTCTACTAGTTTAAACCAAAATGGTTATAGTCTTTGTGAAAAAAATCCTCTCTAGCTCCGCTGAGATTCGAACCCAGGTCTGCAGATTGCCGGTCTGTATTTGTATGTTTACAATAATTGTAATTTTTAGACATTATTTTGTGTTGGAACGCTCGGAAAGAAATTTGTATATAAATTTAATAATCTGCTGGCCTGAAGCATAATTCATAAGTCGATTCTTTGTGAAAACCAATAACTGATTAATGATTATTTGAAGATCAATGGCACAATGACCCGTGCAAATGTGAGATTGAAATTCTTATTATTGTTTCACGATAGCCTGATATTTATATTCAGTGGTTCGCGAGGAGCATATCTCAATTAGAGTTTCAGATGTTTGTGGAAAAATATAATCTCTATTGTCACGCGATCTGAGCACAAACACCGAATCGAGCAGTCAGCAAAACGATATTGTTCTGAAGTCAACATGAAAAATATGTGTTATCAGTAGGCTTCTGTAATTGTAATCTCAGAGGAATATCAATGGGTGGTGTGATACTAGGTTCGACCAATGGGAGAGGCCTGAGATGCCTTACCTCCATACACGTGACCCCTTGAATATACGTCATACGAGTATATCTCTGACCCCACGCAAGGCGAATCCGAGAATAATAAGTGATTTAATAACATCTCAACATATTTTCTACGCATCTTATCGATTTCCGTTGTGACGCGATTCCAACACTTGAGAGAAATTCTGAAAACAAATTCTACAATTCTGGTGTACCAATGGATTAGCCAATTTCGTCATATATTAATTATTTTCATAGATGGGAGTATTGAATGTGATTAGGGTACACTGTCAGAAAAATCTGTAATAGATTTAGTATACATGTAATGGAAGCAAGAATGCATAACATGAAATTAACTTTTGTATACCAGTTTACAGTAAATTTAGTATATGCATATACTGATTTTAGTATGCACGTACATGAAATTTAGTATACGCGTATACTAAATTCAGTATACATGTATACGAAATTTAGTATACGAATTTTTAAGATTAGCACCTGCTCCCGGCGAAATCCTGCGGTTGTCCTTATGACAAACTTTTAACTATATATATAAAAATACGACTGTGTGCATAATAAAAATATAATCTTCTAATTCTTGTTGCAGAATTAGGTTTACAGTCAAGGAGTTTTCCTATTCGCGACTCTAATCCTGAGACTCCTCGTTGTGGACCTTCTTTTTCCTCCACTCCTGCCAGACATTCTCCAGACACAACTCTTTCTCTTGCCGTACCAGGTTCTTCAGTTGGGTCTCGATCACCAATCAGGTCACCTATTCGTGCCAGGTCCAGGTCTCCTTCTGCCAGACCTCATCCTTCTTCCGGGCTTGTACCACCTATCGAGCCTTCTCTTCGTATTAGGTTCAGCTTGTCTTCTCTTAGGCAAACTTTTCCTCGCGTACTTGGATATAATTTTGATCAGCTCAGACATATTCGACTTATTCCTCGTACGAATCAGAACCAGATATTCGAACTTCGAACATACTTTTTTCCTTCCAACGAATCAATTCGATTGGCAAACCAAGAATGTATCCTTATACCCATGCCAACCGAAGAACAGATTGTATTATCAACGTCCAGAGGTGACGTCTGTGCAATATTGGTAAAATCTACTAAGGGACGTCAAATCTTCCGAGGTCTGTTTCAACCTACGAGTACTGTACCGAGGACAAGAAGGGTGAAAATAAACATGGACAGCGGTGAGGTTGAAGAAATGAGCACAGAAGAAATCGCGGATTGTTCATTAGGCAGCAGGATCGCAATCAAAACGTTTTTTAGTGTGTTTCTGGTGTGAACCACAATTCTATACACCGTTAAAAAAACGAAAGAGAAAACGCGCTCTTATGTCAGATCGGGCGCCTTGCGCTCGTTCTTTAAGCTTATCCCACGTTTATTCATAGACCTTTTAAAGTCATAGGAAAGGACATTGATTTTCTTTTTGACAAAGAATTTTACAAATTTCTTGAAGAAAAATCTTTCTAATCACTCTCTATATTCCAAATTGCATATCGCATAATGAAATGCAATTTTGTGTGAGTACGATTTGAACATTTTGCAAATGTATGCAAGCTAACCTTTGAATTATCCTGTGTTTTCGCGATGGCTTTCTATAAAGGACCTCAAATGTGATTTTGTACAGGAACCTGCGCCTCAATTTACTTTGTAAATAAACCCTTACAGAAACCTATACAACCTGTACAAGAAACCGTCAGAATCACTGATTAATCAGTGAAATGTCCAACTACTATTTCAATCAGTGAATTTTCAACTGATTCATATTTAGAGAGATAACAACCTGAAAATCTAAAAACACACATACTTGCATACGTACACACACATACATGAAGCCAGACAGACGGATAGACAGACACATTCGTAAAAATAATCTAATACCTCCTCTAATGAGCATGTAATAATAATAATAATTCGACACAGTGTGCTGTAAAACTCTCAAGTTTCAGATAAACAGCATTTTACTTATCACATTATTATTAATATTTTAATGATAAGAAAACATCTTTCAGGGTTATTGGGATAGTGATTCGAAATCGAATTTAGGGGACGATGCTTTTGTCTCAAGATAACTTCTTTTTCTCTGAGTAATTTTTCAAACATTATGTAGTTCAAAGATACAAAAGGATGAAATCCATGTTTCCAATTCTCTTCACGTATTTTGTAGAACTTATATTAGCTTTATATAGCTTTAAGTGGCCCATTACAGTAAACACTATATCAATTTGCTATGTGGAAACCAGCTTTTTTAAAACAGACTCTTATCAAATGTAAATATCGCAGAAGGACAAGGTTGACGTTTTCAGTCAAAGCTATAAAGACCATAGTAATGATTGTATAAGCTTATGAAGCACCAGAATATTCATGTGTACATTGTTAACCAAATTCTTTAATAAAAACATTACTCAGTCGTCCCTCTGAATAGAAAAGATGATGATTGTCTGCACTCTGGTTTTATTCTTAGCCATCATCCTTAATTCTATTGGTGAATATAATAATATAATATATCTATAATTTAAGGTATGTAGGTATGTAGATAGGAAACTTCGAACTTTGCACGTGCACAGATAGAATATTCCCAACTCTGCACGTGTCAATTAATGTGATCAGATTTGCCAGTCACAACTCCACGTTCACATATTATACCCTCCCAACTGTGAACTTATACGTATATTTAATAGAGTTCACACCGTACTTATAATTACTCATCAATTGATAATAATGAATTTTAGTTCATAACGCATGAGGCACTCCAAATCCGTCCAAAAAATCTAAATCCAATCCCTAATGTCTGGTTGGAGTTTTTTCTAAAACGTTTCACTTTTTGTTCTCTTTTCAATTAGAGAGAGGTAATAATGAATTCAAGTTAGCAAACGTAATTGTTTGAAAATTAAGCGCACTTGAGAAAAAAGAATTCTTCCTCTGATCTCTCCAGTAGCTTAGTGGTTAGAGCACCTGACCGGAAATCAGTTGACCTAGTGTTCGAATCCGAGCGGAGTGAAAGGAGAAGATCTTTTTTCTGAATAAAATTTAATTAAAATTTTTTATTTTCCATCTTGTCTGAAATGACATTCAAATATTTTCTGTATAGGAGAATATAACTTTGGTCGATATTGTAGATTTCCATGTTATGTGTGGATTTCTCTTCTCGAAACGTGGACATTTGACAAAAAACAGGGGGGTCAAATTTTACATAAATCTAATACCTTCTCTGGATGAGAATGTAAACAGATTAATCATCAGCCAAAAAAATTAATTATTTAAAAAGTATTTAAACTTTCAAACAAGAAATCAACTCTTGACCATAAAATATTAATTTTTAACAAAACAGGTGCATTTTCAATAAAATAATTAAATTTTCAATCAAACAGTGTAGCATTTTTAACCAAACGAGATGAATTTCTAACAAAAACTATAATAACAGACTTTTAAAAAAAATGAATTTTAAGTCAAAAACAGTTTGATTTTCCTATTGGTTTCTGTTAATTGAGTTTTCATTAAGGCAAAAAAAATACGAGAAAAGGAGGAGGTTTCTTGAAAACAGGGGGGAAAAGAATTCCTAAAAAAGGGAAATGGAGGGAAATAGTGAAAAGAGTGTAAAACGTGAAATACAAAAGATATTTTCAAATTTTTCAAGTTATTATTGAACTGTACCGTTGCAGGGCCATCTTTTACAAAATTCGCAAACTTTGTTACAATCTATCATCCGGAAACGTACTAAACGTTATTTAAGTTCGTAACCTTACTTTATCCCCCCCCCTGAACCCCTTTTACCAACCATAATTTTCAGTGCGCCCCCCCCCCCCTCATCAAATTGGTAACGAAGTTTATGGGCGGCCCCTAAAAACATATATTTTTAAGCAGCCCAATACAGGATTTAAAGCAGAATATACTGAAAAGATGATTAAAATGTACGTTACCAACCGCCTTGTATTTAACCATCCTTGTATTTAAACATCATTTGAATTGACAATCTGCAACACTTACCTGAAACATAAAAAATACATTAATTTAAACAATATACAATGACACCAGATATGAATAAAAGTTTCATCAAATTCAATGGCAAATTTTACATAAATTTTGCTATAATTCCCTACAATCAAAAATATATAACTTTTGAACATAAAAAATTATCTTTCAGCTTACCTTTCTTTCTCAGAATTAATGAAGGATATCTGAATGATAGCATGAATCAACAATATATATCGTGGAGCAAATGAATGCCTTCTTGCTATGAAGCGCAGCGAAATGATGGGGAATGCTTGCCAAGAATTTATTCTCGATATGATACTATAGACTGCGAAATTGCATAGTATGGATATCGATGTTGGCAATAAAAATGGGCATAAAAGGGACCACATCTCTGTCAGAAATAACAACCTTATAAAAATATCATTCCCTCCGCTCCACGTATCAATATACACGATTCTAGGTTACATCCCAGCGAGAATTTACCGTCACAGACATCCGAGGGAGAAAATTATCGAAGTTTTCATCGAGGTCTAAAGTTTTCCTCTACCTCTTGCACTTACATTTGGCCTAATTAACTCCCTCTTTTAATCCAAGCGTGACACGCCGTCGTAACCCAACATTTGTTATCCTTTTTTAACTAATTGTAATCAAAGGCTTATTTGCAGTTTTTCATACCCAAGCGTAAGTAATAATTACGTGAGTTTCTCACACGTAAACACTACATAAAAGTTAATCATCAGCAATTTATTTTGACAAAATTTATTGTTACCGGCAATCATGATTCCCTCGCTAAGCGTAAGAAAAGTTTTCGCGATTTCTATCAAATAACTTCTGGGAATCTATCTCGAATTTTTTTTACTGGACGTTATTTCGGTCGCTTCACGTAAAAGAAGAAAATAATTTTATCAGACTCATCAATTCAAAATAATGATTTTTCGATTACTTTAAATTACAAACAGTAATTTATTAGCTTATTGAGCATATCAAAACACGATGTGTCTCGACTGACTTCAATCCAAAAGGAGTTGCACCTCCCGGTTTTTACATTCTCATCATAATGAAAAGGTCTTGGCTTTATATGAAAAATGACTTTCGTGGATTCCATGAAATGTCGACGTTCTGAAGACCCCCGGAGTCAGAAAAAATAGTTTTTACGTCGGTGTCCGTCCGTCTGTCGTCGTCGTCGTCTGTATATTGGATAACTTTCGAAAGACTAATCGGATTGGATTGTGCTTCGGCATACAGTTTTAGGGACGGAAAAGAAAGACCATGTTCGTTAACCAGCTATTTTTGATAAGAATTCAAAAAGTTAGGGCACTTTCAAAATTTTTCAAACCATTTTTTTTTCAAAATTCATAAATTCCATGGCCGGCCGCCCGTAGTACTCGAAAATTAAAACAAATTATTTTCACGACTTTTTTCAAGACAAAGACAATTGACAGAGTTATAGCATTTTCAAAATCTCCCCAAAAAACGAAAATTAACATTTGAAGCCAATTAAAGCATGATATGAAAAAAAGTCAAGAAAAGAAAAGTGTTACTTTTTGATAGTCTTACAAGATTATCATGACGGCTTTTTGAGTTTTCTCAAAAAATCGAAAATTCAAATTTTATTCAAATTCAAATAATAAATAAAATTCAAATTTTTATTTATTCAAAATTTATTATTTATTCATTTAATTTTATTTATTCTCATCATAATGAGAAGGTATTGGTTTTATGTGAAAAATGACTTTCGTGGATTCCGTCAAATGTTGACATTTTCAGGCCCCCTGAGTCAGAAAAATAGATTTTACGTCGGCATCTGTCTGTCTGTCGTTGTCGTCGTCGTCGTCTGTATTCCGGATAATTTTTTAAGCCCCTACACCGGCCTCATCACCACATTTGCCCTCCTCCCTCTCTCTTTTATGTGACCATCTACTCCCGCATTCCTCCGAAACACGAAGCCCAGGTACACAAACGCTCCCACCTCCTGCACCGTCTCTCCCTTTCACTTCCACTCCCCTCCCTTATCCCTCCCATCTCCTTTTCTGAACACCACAACCTTGGATTTTACCGCATTCAGCTCTAACCTGCTATTACCCAGTTATCTTCTCAACCTCCTCATCGTCTCCTTTAAGGCCTCCTCGCTTCTTGCCAGCAACACTATGTCATTTGCATACACTAGGGACCAAATTCTAACCCCTCCCATACTGACTCCTACTAGCACCCGGGCCTCCAGCTTACTTTCCATATCTGCAATTAAAATTTCAAAAAGCATTGAGCTAAGCGGACACCCTTGCCTTAACCCCCTATTCATCCAGAATTCCTCCGAAATTCCCTCCTCACCTCTTACCTTATCTTTGGTCTCTTCATATATCTCCCTTACCCTCTCGATCAGGCCTCTCTCCACTCCGCTATCATCCATCGCCTCCTACAGTTACCCCTAATAGTAAAAAACTAACCTTCCTAGAGCTTAAAATATTATATTTATCATACCAATATCATTTTTTTCCAATTAATAATAATAATATATAACCAATAAGTTCATAATTCATTTAAGAAATGAAACAATTTCTTAATTCTTCTAAAAAACATCAATTTTATAGAAAATATCAAGCTTACAGAGGAGAAATAAGGTTTGTAAGATTTTTCTGCAGCGTCGTCGACAACTTTTAATGTACCTATGACAGCGAAAGCCTCAACGTAGTTTTTGTTAACAACCCAGAGAGCGGGATCTATGTTTAAGAATGTCGAATTCAATTGCATAATATCGAAAAATCAAAGTGCTTTTGAAGTAACGAAATCTTCAATATCATTCTTCGCAAAATTTGAAAGATTTTGACCTGAAAGATGTTTTGCGGGTTCGTCTGAGCCTTCTCGCGTCTTCATCGTAGCCACCATTGCCCGTTTCTGTTAGAGTGAAATTCTAGAATTAAAGAATGCCATGACCACAAGTTCCTCTGAAAGATACTACAAGTGCTCTTCAAACTTTTCACAGGCGACTTTTAATATTTTGGCATTGACGGACTTGTAACTCACCAATTTTTTAATTAAATGTAAGTCATTGTATGCAGCAGCAAACGGCAAAAGAGCTTCAACCCAAAATCGGATGTGAATTTTGATCACAAAAAGGCACAATTCCCGAATGGCTTCGGTTTCGATAGATGTTAACGTATACTGATTTCGAAGCATCCAATTTTTCAGGCAATAAATGGCAATTGGCATCCACCGCGCATGGTGCATAGGTTCCGGAGCCATGAAACGAATACCCCGAACTGGAACTATCCTAAAAAAATTACGTCGACCTCAAGTAATACGCGGTAGTCATCACGGAGTTGATCATTTTCTTTTAACTGGTAATTTACAAATTGAAATAGGTCGTCCTTTTGTAATCGCAGTTTCGAAAGTATTCGCTTGTCCTTTATACCAATTTCGAATCTTGTCTTATCGAAAGATTTCCACGCTTCATTAAAATTTTTAATAATGGAGTCTCTGGTCCAGATGTTGGACCAAGGCATTCTTTGCATACACGTTCGAGCATTATTCCAGGGATATGATGTCTGGAAGCAAAGTACAGCTAATCTTTTTGAAAGCGCTGTTCCAAACGTACGCAAATCTCCTGAACTCTACCATTTCTAACACTGCATGTATCGAAGCACAATCCTACTATAGGGTCAATTAGAAGCTTGAACAAATCCGGTACCAGACTCCATCTGTGGCACACACAAGATTTGAAATTCACCGGCGCTAGATACTAAAACAGGCAATCGTTCCACCTTTTTCTTTCCAGTCAATGATACGACACATTTTCCATCCCAGTGCAATTGTAATCTCTGTTCTAATTAAAAAATTTCCTTTCATTCAGAAGCATACTCCAATCGTTCTTCGTTTCTAACTTGTGCTTGGTGCTTTTACTTAAATTCAAAGCATCTAAAAACAATTTATGTTGTGCCCTAAAGTCTCTGCTGTACTTGACACGACGTACATTGGAATCATCATTTTCTTTACCGTCATACATTACTTCATTAACACTGTAGTTTTCAAATGACATTGAAGAAATTGATGAATGTGCGGGATGAGGAAAGGATACATCAGAAAATGCGTTGCGCTTCACTCCAAACACTATAACTCCATTACGACCTTTTTCTTTTTGTGAAATTAAAAATTGCCTCGTTTTTTCTACCTTAATCCGTGAATCATATCACTAATGGAATCGTATGTAAGAGAATCACAACCTTATTTTACTGAAGTCAATTACTGAAAACATTGAATATATAATTAATTCGTTATTTCGATTGCTTATCAATTAGTGAACTTTTTTTCAATTCTTTCTGATAAACAATGGTGGTCTTGAGCACGCATTAAATGACACGTTTTATTTCCATTGTTACTGCTGTTTAAATCAAAATGGAAATGTTACCCAGTAATCATGTTTTGATATTAATTTGTTTTCGTTTAATCGAGCTTCCGTTAAAAATGTACCTTTTGCAACACCCACCTCAAAAGTTGAACTTTTCATGCTTCTAAATGGTGCCTAAAGGACCTTATTTGAGCAGACTCGTGTATTCACAAATTTCGATTATTTCACATGTGTAATAGATCAAATGACAGCTTAAGGTTTATAGATTTGAGATTATTGCACTTTTTCGTTATTTGGATACACATTTATCAGAGGTACATTTGTGATAAAATGTATTATTTATTATATTAATATAGCTTATTTTATTGTTATATATTAGTTGAACTTTAAGTGAAACAAATTAATTTTAAATAAAAAACGGATTTTCAACCAAATAGTTCAATTTTCGACCAAAATGATGAATTTTCAAATAAAATTATGAATTTTGAGCAAAAATAAAATTTAATCCACTTCGTTCACGAAAACTACCCTTCATAGCTTAGGTTTGTCACTGTTAATGGAAACTTTTATTCAATTTATTTATCTCGATGAAAAATTAAAATGAAAGTTCATTGTACTATTTAGTTCGATATATTCTGGAAAATAATATAAAATAAGCCACATTAATATAAAAAATACATTTCTTTGATGTTCCGTAATAGGGAAATGCATTATGGAACACGGGTACGAGAGTCCAAAAGTTGTTTCATAATAGGTACATATAGGTCGTTCCGCTTTTTCATAAATATAATAACTTTTTTAAGACTAAATTAAACTTTTAATAGGCATTTCACATTCAGAAAAGATTAGCCCATTCATTTATATACACATTTTAAAAATATATTCTAATATCGTTCCAAAATTAATGAAATTCTCAAAATTTATCTCATAATAGGTACCTACACCTTCACATTTTTGTAAATTTCTTTATTAAATTTTTTTGTGACAATTAAATGGATCAATAAACAAATTCTTCTTATTCTGTCATTCGACATGCATCGACTTGAGATGATTTAAAGTTTGTTTTCTTTTTGTTGCTAAGCAGTTGTTGCAGCATAAAGAATTTTTTTGCGAAAAATCTCTTTTTTCATACTTTGAATGAAAATATTATAAATAAATAAAATAAGTTGACGAAAATTTCGAGGTGGAGTTTCTTGAAAATTTGATGCAATTTAATTTTAGAAAAAAAAAATTAAAGATCAGGCCAAAAGTGAACGCAAATAACGTAGATTAGTGCTGGATAGTGCGTGCTAAGAAAAAAATCAACGTCCACTAACGAAAATTCACTGCAGACAACGTAAATATCATATGAAATCACATGAAATCGTCATGCAATGTTTTCGTTATTCGAGAGTGAATAGCCCCTCGATATCAGCCGATCCGCCTAAAATTTGAAGGATATTTTCAAGAAAAGTAAATAAGGATCATGAATATAAAGTTTAGTTGAGAAAAAAATTGGAGCACTGCTTGAAATCTCATGCAGTTTCAAGTACAGAGGAAGTCCGATAAGTTTCTCATTTCGGGTCTGTAGGAGCGACAAATTTGAGGAATTGCGGACTTATCGGATGCCTCCTCTAGTAGCAGGATATTAGGTGCGCGCATGCGTAAGAATGATACGCAAATCATAAGCAAAATTGCACACTCAGAGGGAGAATCCCAAATAGTGTGCGTGCCGTGCGTGTGATGACGTTTTATGTGGAGTGTACACTTATCGGACAGCAACTTATCAGACGGCAGCTTATCGGACTTGTACTGTATTATCCGTCAATCCCATGAAATATTTTGCAATGGTGTACATTATTCAATCAAGTTTTAGTCACATATATGTAATCTATTACAATCTCATGCAATCTTGCATATCTTGCAATCTAGTCTACACCAAAAATCCGTGCATCCAGTTTAGTTTTGGCTCTTTTTTGTAATTGTTTACGATTAAATCTAAATTAAAATCATAATAACTTCCATATTAAAATAAGAAGATTAAAGTTTGATTTTGCACCTTTCATCCAACGCTCTTCAGTTTGAATGTTTGCTTTCACGAGGCAGGCGCAACTTTCAGTGCGTTTTGAGGAAAACCATTATTTTAATTCGAAGGATTTCAAATAGGAGACAAATTTAAAGCAATACAAAATGCACTTTATGGTATAAACATTATTGTACTTACTTACACGTGTAGTGAAAATTACTAAGATGAAACATAAAATAATAATTACGGTCCTCATTTTCTTAAAATGAACAAAACCCACATAAGAAGAATTTCGCTATGAGCGTTACTAATTAATCTTCTTCGAAATTTTTCAGCATATGTTATACCAGTCGGTATCTGAATTGTCCTTGTAAACTAGTTGTATTTGATCAGGCTTTACTCAAGTCGTAAAAATACTTGAGATATATTGCATTATTACGTATAAATATATCCAGTGTTCTGAATAATCTTTGAATAACACGCACATCCAAATTCCTCACTCATATCATATACAGGAGAATCATAAATATCTTTAACCTTACTATATTTTACGTGAAATGAGATTGTGAAATATCTTTTCATGCATAAAGTTTCCTGAGCAGATCGTTTTTTTTTTTTTTTTATTTTTTTTTTTTATTGGAAGCTTTGAAATCATTTACAGATTTATTCGCTTTACATTGAGTATTGTGCGCTCACAAGATAGTTTATAATATATAACGAGTATAATACATTTGAATTTACATTTGGTAAGCGTAGAAACTAATGAATTATATGCGAAGAGAACAATCTTTAAGGAAGTTTACAATGCAGGAACATGCAGCAAGATTAGGCTCTTTGACTATTGTTTCTATGCAGACTGGTGGTTGTAAGTTGATCTGCGGCAAGGCAGTGTGCGAAGAACAACCTATAGATTTCTGTAAAGATTGTGAAAACTGAATGTTTTTGAGCAAATGTTACTATTTATGTACAATAAATATGCCTAAACATTCACTATCCTGCTTTTTCTATGAAATTACCTGCATGAATCACTGTCAAATATTCTTAATATTCAGGTCTTCTAATAATTCAATTTTTTGAAGCCGCCACCAATCGGCCTATATTTTCTTCGAAGGTCATAGTCTAAGCTATAAAATCTTGCAACGATTTTTTTTTTAAATTTATTTGTTGTAAAATTATACATTTTTTAATAAGTATCGATTTTTTCTATATTTTTACCAAATTTCAATTTTTATTTTAAAAAGTTTTTGACGATTGACACTAGCAACAATTGGATCGTGTAGTAGACACTTCAAAAAATAACCCTGAATTTTACTCGATTTTTTGAGAACCAGAAACAGTTCAAAAACTGAATAGGACTTAAAAGACCCTGTGTGTAAACGGAAGGTGCTAAAAAGAAGTGTGTAAACGGAGGGCTAATTGAAAAATCCCATTTTTTATACGTTTTCATTAATCATCAACGTTATGAAGCCTGGTACGATAACATGTAACGATAATAAAATGTTTTGTTATGTGCCATAGAGAAATACAAATATTTCCCAAAAATCAGTTCAACATAACTATTGTTATTAACAAAAACCCTTAGCTAAAAAAGCCCATTTTTATACGATTTCATTAATCATCAACGTTATGAACAAGGTTGTCGCTAAGAACTTGAAGATTATGACTTCTAGGGGGAAGCCCATTTACAAAAAATACATTGTTTATAAGGCCGTGATGAAATTGCACCATAGAATAGTATAAAAATCAAAAAACAAAATTTCTTAATTCAGGGATTTTGTTAATAACAATAGTTATAAACGTTGAAAAACAAGTATCGAAAATGGTAGACAAATAAAAGTATGTTTAAATAATCAGTTCTGCTCATTGAGAGTCCTTATTCATAACAATTGTTAGAAATAATAAAGAAGGAAAGTTTATGAAGAATAAGCAATATGATTAATGGTATTAGGTATAACTTTCGCAACAGTTTTAGGGAAAATTGTGACACCGCTTGGCTTGATGATTTTTCATAACCAGATTAGTCTAGGCGATATCCTGTCAGAAAGGCCATTTTGCAACAACAAATCATTGCGAAAAGTTTTCATTGGATCGGAATATATATATTTTATTGATTTTAAGTTATCTGACATTGACGTAGACAATGTACAAGTTTCACATTTTTCTGAGCAATAAATTCAGAGATACAACTATGCACATATGTCAATTTTGTTGGAAATATCATTTGTTTATAACAATAATGATTTCTTAACAAAAAAGTAAAATTTGCAAGCAAAAAGATGAATGTATAAGTAAGGTGAAGAACCTTCATTAAGAAAATAAGTTAATAACCTCATTGTTAAATTTTCAACAAAATACAATATTTTTAACCAAAGCAGATGAATTTATGCTCAAAGAAACAGTTCACTTTTCAACGTAAAAGAATACATGATTTTGCAACTGAATATTTCAATTTTTAAACGAAAAACACGACTTTGAAACAAAAGAAATGAATTTTAAACCAAACTTTTTATTTTTTCAGCAAGAAGAATTACTTTCGTACCAAAAAAGACGAATTTTCAAGAAAATACATGAATTATCAAACAAACAGTTGAATGAGGTTACAGTTTCAACAAAGTAGTTAACTTTTCAACCAAAGAGATGAATTTTCAAGTAAGAAGCATACATTTTCTACTAAAGAAAAGCAGTTTTAACCAAATAAATCAATTTGCAATGAAGAAAGACAAACATTTCACGATACATATGGAATAGTTGAATTTTCACTTAGAAAATAAAATTTCGACAAAGGAACAGAATGTTTAGCATAATACTCAAATTTACAGCCCATGAGATGATTTCTCAAGTACATTTGTCAATCTTGCAGTGAGAGAGTCAATTTATCAGTTCGAAAAAATAAATTTTCAAACCAAAACAATGATTTTTTAACAAAATAGTGAAATTTGTGAACAAACAGATGAATTATCAAGTAAAGTGAAGAATCCTTATAAAAAAATGACATTAACCAAAGTGTGAAATTTCCTACAAAGTAGAATATTTTGAAAGAAAAGAAATAAATTTATGCTTGACAAAAGAGTTGACTTGTCAAATAAAAAGGATATTTAAAAAAAAGGTTCACTTTTCTAAAGAAAGTAGATCAAGTTTTGACAAAATAGTGAAATTTTCAATAAAAAATATCAATTTTCAACGAATAAGAATTTTTTACAGAATAATACGGATTTTCAACGAAATAATTGGAGTTTCAACAGAAAATGATTAATTGACAAGAAAAAGTTCAATTTTCTAGCAAAGAGATGAATTTCAATCAGTAGTTGTGTTGGTAACCGAGAAAAATAATTTTGCACCGAAGAAGACCATTTTTTAACAAAATACATGATTTTTTACCTGCATCTATTTTAATTTTTCAACAAAAAACACGACTTTGAAACAAAAGAAATGAAGTTTAAAACAAAATGTTCAATTTTTACGCAAGAAGATTATTTATATAACATTTCCGAATGTAATGATAAACTGCTCGTAAGAAATGCAGTATTTGCCCAAAAGTAACATTGTGAAGTGAAACATTGTGTCGATGCTCGACCGGAATAGGTTTGACGTTTTTCATGTGGACGCGGAATTCATCCAGGAAGGCCTGTGGGTCTAGGGTGCGATCGTCTGGAATAATGAACTCGCCGGGAATACGGAGGGTTGTTCCATATAAGAATTCTGCGGGTGATGAGCCACAATCAAGAACGCAGGTTCTTAGCCCGAGCATAACGGTCGACAGTACGAGCGCCCAGTTGAGGGTGGCGTGGCACATGATTGCCGCTTTTAGAGCGCAGTGGAAACGTTCTATTATGTCGTTAGAGGCAGCGTGATAAGGAGTGGTTCGGATTTGATGGCATCCGATGAGCTTAAAGAGCGGTTCGGAAAGGCGAGACTCGAATTGCCGGCCCTGATCGGTTGACAGGGTCTCTGGGGAGCCGGACCTAGTAACCCAGCCATCGTAGAAGGCCCGACAAACCGTGGCGGCCTCAATGTTTCGTAGTGGGATAGCCTCTGGCCAACGGGAAAAGCGGTGGATTATAGTGAGTAGGTATTTATGGCCATCGCACTCGGGGAGGGGGCCGACGATATCCATGTGGATGTGTCTGAAGCGTGGTTCAGGAGCAACGAATTGTGCTGGCTTTAGAATGGTGTGCCGAGCCACTTTGGATCGTTGGCATTCCAAGCATGTTCTTGCCCAGCTGGAGATGTCTCTGTGCATGCAGGGCCAGACGTATTTCTGCGAGATCACGCGGTTAGTTACTTTCGCGCTGGGGTGCGAGGGTTGGTGGAACATTTCGAACTCGCGTTTTCGTAATGATGTCGGAATGACTGGACGCCAGACGTCTCCCGACGAACCGCAATATACCGATGTTTTTTTCGGACCCCACATGATTTTTCTGATGTTGAGGGAGGATTGTGAAGATGTGCAGTATTGCCGTAGCTCGGATTCAGCCTCCCGGGCCTCTGCGAGCTCGGTAATTCGGATTTTCGTCGGAAGCAACATTTGTTTCTCAGGCTGTGTGGTTGCGTCAACTGGCGACAGGGCGTCCGCCACGACGTTCTCTATACCAGGGAGGTGTTCGATGACGGTGGTAAATTGTGATATGAAAGATAATTGACGTTGCTGCCGAGGGGAAGCTTTTTCAGAGCGTTCTAAGAAGGCGTAGACGAGAGGTTTATTATCCGTCACTACCTTCAATTCGCGCCCCTCGAGGAGGTGACGGAAGTATTTGATTGCCTCGAAAACAGCAGTCAGCTCTCTATCATAGGCGCTGTAGTTACGCTGGGAAGGGCTTAGTTTTCGCCAGAAGAATGCGAAAGGTTTCCAGTTACCGTCGAGGCGTTGTTCGACCGAAGCTCCTATGCCCGTGTCAGAGGCGTCCGTATCGAGACGTGTTTCTGCTTCGAGTAAGGGGTGGGCGAGCAGGACGATGTTAGAAATATCGTGTTTTACCCTTTCAAATGATGTTTCGGCCTCAGGATTTCACTCAATAGCGCGCTTCTTATTTCTGCGAGAATTTACTAAGAAGCGATTGAGGGGTTCCTGTACGTGGGCTGCCATGCGCAAGTTGCGGCGATAAAAACTGGCCATCCCGAGGAATCGCCGCAGGTCGATGACCGTTGTGGGTTTGGGGTATTCCGAATGGCTTTGACCTTTTCATGAGTAGGTTTGAAGCCATTGCTGTTTATGGCGTGGCTCAGGAATTCTATTTCAGACAATCCAAACTGGCATTTGTCCGCATTAATGCGTAAACCAAATTGCTACAATCGCTGGATCTGCAGATCCCGTTTTCGACATCGTGTCAAAGTTGAGCTTTTTCCGCGGCAAGTTTCCCTGAGTTTAGTCGGCGCCTGAGCTAATCCGGTAACCTCTGGGAATTCGGTTAGGATCTTAGAGTAGGCTGAGGAGCGCTCAATGGTGCTAATGCTATGAAGAGGTGCACCTTCTATAAATCCCATCACACAGAGCCCGGTCATGGGGTCGATGAGTTTGCGTTGACGTATGTCAACCAGGAGACCGTAGTATGAAAGTAGGTCGGCACCAATAATGAGGTACGGGATATGTGCTTCTCTCCGTACGTGGAGAGACGCGAGTTGTTTGCTGCGAAGAGCACTAAGGCCGTTGCTTTGGATTTAGGGTTTGTTTTCGCGGGGAGGATAGATTATATCTGAGCCTGTGTCGACAAGGAATATAATGCCCGTTTCCCGATCTCGAACATGGAGACGTTTTGTTTTGCTGTTGTAGCCCACTGTCTCAACATGGGGAGGCTTTTCTAGTTTCCCGTATTTTTGGGTTGGTTGTTGTCCCATGAGCAAGGTTTGATGCATTTAAAGGCATCGTGGTCGTATTTGTAATGGTGCCAGCAGGGGCTGGATGGGTCCCGATTTTTTAAATTTCTAGATCGCGAGCGGTAACGGGGAGAAGAACCAGTTGCTGTCTCTAGTTTAACATTTAGCGCGGAAACTTCAGCGATTAGAAGGTCTATTTGATTCTGTTGATCGACCTCGCGGGATTGGAGGGAAGTAGCCGCGACTTCTGCACCGCTGGTTGTGCCTAGTTCCGATATCTTATCGGCGAACTCCGCGAGTTCTTGCAAGTTGTCTATCTTGCGTACGGACAGGATCATCCTCACGTTCTGGGGCAGTTGGTCCATAAATATTGATTGCATGACTTCGTCGCTACAACCGTAATCGTTGAGGGCTCGGAGACGCGCGAGTACGATATCGTAAAGACACCTTAACGACATGGACATAGGATGTCGTAAAGTTGTCGTAAAGATGTAGTAACGATGTCGTAAAGACGTCACCAAATTTTGTGCCCACTGGGAAATGCTGTCGAGAATATGCTTAGCATTTAAGCTCCAATATATTATAAACTTGATCGAGCAAAAATTAGTATTCAAGTTTAGAAAAAGTTTTATTAACTGTTTGGAAGTTGTGAGTATGAAAAAGTGATAATGGTCAATAACAAGTTTTGTAAAAGATATCGTCAATAGTAAATATTTTAAGTAACATAAGTTACAAGAAATGTAAGAAATTGTAGTATGCTTGACTCAGAATGCGTATTGAAATGAGAGCCGCTAGTAATATCTGCAACCCGGATTTGTGAGAATTCTAAAAGACTATACTAAAAACGACCGAAGGTTTCCGAGCTGTTCCGTCTATAGCCGAATACGCGGCGATCAAACCAGCAGACAGAAGTAGAATATTTTAAGGCTTTTCAATTGAAAATTTTCAATTAAGTGCAATTCATGCATCCACGCCATCGTTTTAAATTCTCTAAATTAAAAAAAAGCCTCCATTTTTCAGTCGCATTAATAAAAATGATAGAAAATGAAACATGTTTCTCTCCCAACTCAATAGAAATGTTCAAAACAAAATAAATGCCTCTTTCTATTTAGAAAAATTTGAAAACACAAATTTCCTTCCTTCCAGTTCTATAAGAATCATAAAAATAAAAAAAGATCCCTCCTACAATTCAGAAAAAATTGAAAATCAAAATTTCCTCCCCTTCTACTCAATAAAAATATTTTTTCCAAATTCAGAAAAAAAATCGAAAATAAAACATTGTTTTCCTAAACACAGTATAAATCTTTCAAAGAAGAAAAATGACTTTTTCCAATTAAAAAAAAAATGATATCCCTTCCACCTCCATAAAAATCTTGTAAATATATAATGTATTGCCAATTTAACAAGAATTAAAAACTAAAATTTCCTCATTTCAAGCTTGATAAAAATGTTGAAAATACAATACTTCCCATTCCTACACTTATTAAAAATTTTAAACCAACAAAGTTCTTCTTGCAATTGGGCAAAGATTAATTACCAAAATTTATTTTATTTATTTCAATTTTGGTCTTTTCAAATTTATAACTTTCAATTGTTATTGAAGGTTACAATAAAAATTGTAACGTTAAAAGTTTCAATGGTTCACTCTGAAATTTTTACCATTCAAGGCTTTCTATTTAAGACAATTCATTTTAAAATTATTTAGCTTTGAACATTTGATTTTTAATTGCTCATTTTTAAATTTTTGTAATTAAAAAATTTCTAACTGAATGGGTTAAAAATTGAATATTTTAGACTGAAACATTATTTGAATAGGATTTTAAATTGAATGAAAGCGTTTAATTGTGAATATATTAATTTTAAGTTATTTTCACATTGAAAATAGTTTACAAAGTTTCAATCATACATGTCAATTCGCTTCATTATAAAGGCTTTCGTATTGAAAGTTGAATTTTCAACGTTAAAATCTTTAAATTGTTTAATTTTGAACAGATTCAGAATCGTACTGTAAAATGATTATCGTGCAATTTTGAACACTCCAACTTCGGTTCTTTTTAAAAATCATCAATTAATTTATATTCACAATTGATCAACTTAAAACATTTTTTATAGACAATTTTAAATTTCAAACAATTTTAATTGTTATATATATATGAGGATAGATAAAAAGATTATTCATAATTAAATCGCGTAATTGTTGTAGGTCCATTAAGCTAGCACCTCCACAATCGAAATTCCCAAATTTCTTTGCATCAGAATTTTGGGCTTTTTTAGGCTTTTTTTGGGCTGTATTGCCGATTTTTGGGCTCCACTACTTTTTTTGAAAGTTCACATTTGGAGTGGAGGTGCTGACTTGACTCAAGCCAGCACCTCCACTATATAAAAATTAAAAAAAAATTAAAAATCAAGCACGTCAGAATTTTGGGCTTTTTTTGGGCTCTTGAATGCGCTAACAAACGATTCGCAAAAACAACTCTTACTGAAAATAAAATTACCCTCAATGTAAAACCCCAAACTCGGAAAAAACAAAGTACACCATAATTTTGGGCTTATTTTGGGATCTTGAATTTATGAGAAAAAAAATCAAAAACACACCCCCTATGATCAGAAAAACCACCCCCTTGCGAAAAATAAAATCTGCAAAAAAACAAAGTGCTTCAGAATTCTAAGCATACTTTGGGCTCTCGAATGCACAAAACAAATTTTTCCAAAACCACACCTATGTACAAAAAAACCAACCCCTTAGTAAAAACTCAAACCTGGAAAATACAAAATAGAAAGTAGTATAGGGCTTTTCTTGGGCTGTCGAATGCCTAAATTTTTTTGTTGCAAAAACTACTCCTACATCTCAATAATCAAAACAAGCCCCAAACTTCAGAAACTTATTAGTGTTGGTATTTTTGAGAAGCTCAAAAATTAGAGACCATTCGCACCATCAAATTCTAAAAAACAATGTTTTTTGACAATGTCGTATCTACTTGGTTTCAAGGGATTGCTTTTCAACTGTAAGGGTTGAAGCTCAAAAATCGGTAATGGTATTTCACAGGAGCCCAAAAATCAGAGACTCTATTTACACTGTAAAATTCTAAAAAACATTATTTTTTGACAAACCGAAAATATTTCCGCGTTATTTTAACTTTTATTTTTAAATATCGGTGAAAAAATATTGATCTCAGGACTGAGTCGACCAGCTGGTATACTCGTTATATGGCCTTAAAGATTCAAATTAGCTTAATGCAAGTTTCTGAGGACGAATAATGTCTTTGTCCTTCATCGAGGGTTCCGCTACGTAGTTAAAGATTTCGAAGAAAAAAATTTCAAAGTACTGATGTCTGCTTCAAAGGGTAATTAGAAAGCAACTGTCAACAGAAGTTTGTGAGAGGCACACTTCGCAGTTGTTTGGACTCTTTCGAAGCTCGGACTAATAAGTGCATCGAAGTGCGAGGACAATATTTTGAGCACTTATTGTAAAATGTTAATCGAAAACCAGCACCCCGATGGTGAGAGGCGAGGGGACCCATCGAAATAAAGCACCCCCCCATGGTGAGAGGCGAGGAGACTCACCGAAATCAAGCACCCCGATGGTGAAAGGCGAGGGGACTCACCGAAATAAAGCACCCCGATGGTGAGAGGTGAGGGAACTCACCGAAATCAAGCACCCCCATGGTGAGAGGCGAGGAGCCTCCCCGAAATAAAGCACCCCGATGGTTAGAGGCAAGGAGACTCACCGAAGTCCTTGAAATAATCAACAATTACACTTTTCTCAATTGCAGCGCCATCTATCGCGAAACGAAAGAAAATTCGAATAAACTTTACGTATTTCATAAAGGAGAATCTGAATCTGTGATAAAAAATTGGGGTTCCGATTCGAAATTACAAATTCACCCCCACTCCTGCCTCCTGGAGAGGTGAGGTGGGATCAGGGTGGTCTCAGGTGAAACCTGGACGCGCTATTGTGTTAGTGGATGGCACTGTCGTCCGCGAAGAGGTAGTGGGCTGTAAGGCAGCGTTTCCCAAACTTTTTTCGCACTTTCTGGGGAGCGGTAGGGTCACCACCCTCAAATTTTTTCACAATACTGGAACCCAAGAGCGACACTGGACGCCTGTCTTTCGGACGTGGTTGCTTGCTTCGCGCGACCTTCTCATTGTTAGAGAATCAGAGCCGGGTGAGGAAAATGAAAATTGGTAAAAATATTAATGAATTGAACTATAATAGTCTGTGTTAGATTTTTTAGATTGTGACAAAATCGTTAAAAAAGATAGAAGAAAATCGGATAATAACTTCAAGAGTTCTCGCACTTTTCTTACATTGAGAGATCCCATTTATATAATCACAAGATTCGTAAATGTTTTCTTTATTAGTACAGATATTAACCGATTTTCAAGAACTTTGTTTTCATTTTTTTTAATTACATCACGAAATTCATTCAGATAATTAAAATTTAGTTGAGTCATGTCTTTATAATTTCACTTATTGTAATCTCATAACAATGAAAGGGTTATTCGTGGTAGGTATACGAAAGTAGCCATCTGCTCGCAGCGAGGAGCCTGCCTTGGAGCCTGCCAAGCTACCGAGCCCGGGGTGGCATCCCCTTACCCGGGGTAGGGTACCCTACCCGGGGTAGTACTTTGGGAAACGCTGCTGTAAGGGGTTGTATTTGCCAATAGACTGATTAGGTGGTGGCGTGAATTCGGGGACGAGACCCTACCGTAGGTCCTTTGCCCACTCCTTATCCTGACACACAGGGGCGTATGTGCGCGGGGGGCTTATAACTTTGTTATAATAAGGTATGAACTTGGCTACGAATCGTCTAGGATAGGACAACCACTGCGAGCCGAGGGGCTTAGCACTGAGTATTCAGGGAGTCAGGTAGCCGAACACCTAAATACTCAGTGGTAAGTCCCTGGGCTCGCAGTGGTCGTCCTTTGCTAGACGATTCGTAGCCAAGTTCGCACCTTATCTAGTCCGCTCTCTACTAATAAATATGGATTATGGGACTCTTCATCATTCTCGTAAGTCGTGATCACATATTAACTGTTATTCGATAGTAATCAAAATATTGAACAAGTCATTTTTTAAACCAAACATGAAACTATAATTTATTTAACAAATTATAACTTATCAAATAAGTTAGATGAACTACATTTTTTGTGAGAACAATCTTTACACCACATTAATTTCCAGGTTTCTTCAGAGCCAAAAAATCTGGCTGAAGTGGATGACGAGCTTCATGGAGATTTTTCCTAAGAATCCGACCTCTGGACTATCAATGGTGGTGTGTATAATGCAGGGAAAGCTTTGGCGGATGCAAACCGTAAAACCGAAAGTAAAACCCGTCTGATATGGAACCACGCAGGTACGTATACTGTAAGTATTCAACTAATACTTGCAGTTTCTTTATGGGTCATTTTGTTGATATGTATAATTTCAGAATTCTATTTGCAGTTGTTAGCCAGCGAGCCATGTTGATGGGGTCTATCTTCCGGGAGGCCAGCTCAGGAGAGCACGCTCCGGAACGTATGGCATCTGATATCTCATAGAGATACCTTTGACCTGAGCTGATATCAGTGGGCTCAATCTCAGGTAAGTCACACTCTACTTGTTTAAACTTTACAACATCGAGGGTCTCACAAGTTGGAAATTGTCCCCCTATTGGCCCTGAATATTTGTTCGGACCAGAGGTAGGTCCGTCAATAAATACGAAAAGACTGCTCAACGGTAGCTCATTGAAATGTAATAGACAGACAACCCATTGCAAGGGACGATCAAGTCGTTCCTCTAGTAGACGAATAATTCGCCGTGACGCATTGGGACGAATTCAAGTGTGTCTTTTACCAGATTTTACTCTCACGAATTCAGACGCATTGACCAATGTTGTAGCGTTTGCGTGCTGACGCATTGAAGTGTATTCGCTGAGTTTAGACTTTTGCACCGTATTTGTACGTATAGAAAGATTCAAAATTAAAATACCATCTTTACGAATTTACACGCATTGACACATAGGTTCAATGCGTCATTGTCGTAAAGCGGGATTTGCAGGTCTTAGTATTTTCAATTCAATTCGTATCAATACTTTATTTTTTGCTGGGATGCTGAGAGTCCTCAAACTGTAGATGATTTGGTACGCGCAATTGAGAAAACCGTAAATGGCATCACGAGCGAAATTTTAGAAAAATTTTATCAGTTTTCGTAACAGGATTGAATTTTGTTCAGACTATAATGGTGCTTATTTTGAAAATATTTATCATTGACCTCTGTAAATTTTTCACTTCTTGTAATTAATAAATTATCTCTATAGAAAAGCTCCTGTTTGTACTTTTTATATACTCAAAAAAACCTTAATCTCTCCTCTTTCAAACGCTATTATTGTTTTTTTTTTTAAACTGCAAACGCTAAAAATAACAGTCAATTAGTTTCAGCAACTTCTTTTGGGACATCCTGTACGTGATACACTTTTCAGGAACTTTATTTTTTTTCTGCAGTGTGGGTCCCCCCTGAAAGTATTTTTTACGTATTTTGTGAATGGTCCCTAAGATAATTTGTATGTCTTTTCTCATCAATCAGGAAAGACAAAAGTTTATGAAATTCCTGAAAAAATTTGTAAACGAACTTATCCCTCCTTTTTGGGTCCCTAAAAAAGTGTATCAAAGACTGATTCGATTGGTGAAATCCTTTAATACCCTGGTGGAAACTTATATTCACAAGAAAATCCAAAAAATTTCAATAAAGTGTGCAAATGTGAAAATTGGAACTTTTTGTGATAATTTGTAATTAGGGTCGATAGGGGTAAGTTTGATAACGGGGTTATAGTGTGATTCTGAAGAAAAAATTTTGAATGAAAAACAAATTAGTCATTAACTTTGGGGTCATTCACAAAATACGTGATGCGTTAAGGGGGGGGGTCTTTCAAAGTATCATTCTTCATGTTAAGTGCAATGGAAAGACCATCACGCAGGGGAGGGGGGGGGGGGGTTTGAAGTTCCTGAAAAATGTATCACGTATTTTGTGAGTGGCCCCTTTTTCATTAAAACATAATTATATCTCTTATTATTTGTTGGAAAAAGGTGGTTATCATTAGTTATTGTTTTGAGTAATTATTTTTAAAGAAACTGATGTGCTTTTAGAAAACTGCAATTCGTCATTGGGTCTTTTGATTTTAATTTTTTCTATATAAAGCACATTTTGTTGAATTTTTTTTAGGAATGAAGGAAGATATAATATCCTTGAATGTTCGCTGTTTTCATTTTTTAATTTTGAATGCTAATTATTGCTTATGATAAATTATGAAAGCGTAATTTAAAATGAGGCTAAAGAGTAAGTGTGATATCTGTTTTTTGTTTTTCTTTTTCATAGTGAAATACGAAAATCTCTCAACATCTCAGGGTTAGTTGGAGAGGTTAATGAACCTCATTTTTGGAATGAAAATGAAAGTAGATAATAATAATTGGTAAATAAAATTCATTACATACGTCGTAGGCAGTTGGAGGATTTAGGTATTCAGCCAACTGACGGCGTTCAGAAGAATTTGAAACGAAATCTATACCTAGAATCCCTAGAATCCAAGTGCTTGGTTTATTTAGGCATTCAGAAGAATATTCAGCTATTCTTCTGAAGGCCTGGCACGTTTCAGGTAAATACAAGAAACCAACCATAGAGTATTAAAACCAATTGCATGGCTATTTATCATTTTATTTTTATTTTCATGTTCATATAATTAATAAAATATACTTTTACAAAATAATAAGAATAATGATTTGACGTCACAGATTTAAAAAGTCCTTTAATTTAAGTTCATATTTTTAAAGCACAGAAGATATAAGTGAATTTTTGTTGCGGGTAATTTGCAAGTAGTTAAAGTTGAATTTTTTAGCATCGAAACAAAACAAGACTTAATAGAGTTGACATGATAACCATTTCCCATGTGGTGGGTATATCTTAACATGTAAAGTTAATTTTTGTTGCAGGTAAAGACTACTCTGAAATCGCTGTAAAGATTACATTTCGTTTTTTCTGTAAGGTTTCGAAGGTAAAGATTTTATTTTTATGTTGCAGTTCGGTCACGGAATAAAGTAAATAGCTGGATTATAAAGTCATCATATAATTATTTAATTATTATAAGGAATTTTTTATTTAATGATTAATTAATTACATTTTTCTTTATTATTTTATTCATTAGTATTTTTAAAATAATCATAAAAAGGCAAATAAAAAAATTAAAAATAAAGGTTTGTCTTCGAAACTTGTGAAAACATGAACTTAAATTAAAAGACTTTTTAAGTACATGACATAAAATCATTATTCTTATTATGTTGTAAATTTATATTTTATTAATTATATGGACATGAAAATAAAAATAAAATGATGAATAGCCCTTTAATGTGTTTTAATACTTTACGGTTATTATTATTATTATTATTATTATATCATTAAGCCGTTTCCCTTTCGGGGTAGGCGTGAATTGCTCGGTGGTAAACAAAAATATGCCAAGGCACTTGCGAGATGGATGCAGAAAGCTGTCATCCTTGGGTCGCTTCGTGTCCTCAAAACACATGAGGGTTTCGCCAGCCTGTCATTGTGATTTCGTCGTGTCCTATGACCACCCATCTCACGGTTGTGAGGCGTGGCCATGAGTGAGATTTATCGGGGTCCTACTGGGAGCCGGTGTCATTTTTAGATGGCAGTTGCTCCCAGTAGGACCCTGCGGTGGTGGTTCAACCTTATTTTTTAATTATATATATTGCCAAATGTTGGCGCTGATGCCCTTTTGGAATTCCAATAACCTTTGGTGTTTACGCCCTATTACTGTGCCAAATGTTGGCGCTTATGCCCTTTTGTAACTCCTAACTTTCGCGCCTATGTCCTTTTGATTTGCCGAACGGTGGCGCCTATGCCCTTTTGAAATTCCAAACTTTTGCACTCATGCCCTTTTGGTGTTCAAAATGTTGGCGCCCATGTCCTTTTGGAATCTAAAACTATTGCGCATATACCCTTTTGCTGGGCCACATGTTGGCGCCTATACCCTTTTTGAATTCCGAACTTTCGTGCTTATTCCCTTTTGGCGTTCCAAATTTTGGAGCTTATGCCCTTCTAAAATTCCAAACTTTGGCGCTTATGTCCTTTTGGATTGTCAAATGTTCGCGCTTATGCTACTTCATAATTACAAAAATTGGCGCTTATGCCCTCTTACCTATGATTTTCCCATATTGGAACACTACGTTGAGCACGTTATACGCCAAGTTCCAGACATAAACAAATACTGTAGCCCATACATGAATTTGAAAACATCAAAATTCACATTCGCTGTGAATTTTGGAAAAAAACTGAAGTGAAGTGAATTTCAATTTGACGTGAAAGAGAAATGAACGTGAAATTAAATCACATAATCGCCTCCCAGACCAGACTGTCAAAGTGATAAGAAAAAAAAGTCTTGTTTTGATAGTGCGAATTTCTAATTTTCTATTATTTTAGATCCTCTGTAACTTTCTCGAAATATGTAAAAAAAAAGTGCTGATCGATCCTACAACTTTTTTATTCTGGGATACCTGATCAGCGCCAGACATGGGTCAGACCTTACACCAGACCGCCATTAAATTAATAAACCGATTTTGTTCAAATATGGGGTGTTATTTAATCGATATTATTCGCTAGAATGTTTATAGCTATCTCCCTCCAAAAATTTGCATCTTTAAAATGTGTGAAGTTTTTAATTTTCGTTTATAAGTAATTTTTTAAAATATTAGAAATATGGCAACATATCAAGTATCAAATTTGTTGATTTTAACCGTACGAATCGAGTTTTGTATTTAGAAACACTCTATGATAAAATGAAGTTATGATATGGTCAGATTTGTAAATGTTTCTTATGTTTGTACAAGAAAAACTTTCTATGACCTATGAAACATAAACAATAAAAAAATTATTAAAAAGCACGCGTGAAATTGCCTTTTCCATCCTCCCAGACTTCTTTTGCTATCTAAAATCCCCTTTTTCATCCCCTCAGAATTCTTGTATAATTCGAAATCCCCTTTCCAACATTTAGACCTTTGAACTCAATAATACTTTTAAAGAATTAATTATCTGGAAATTATCTCTAACATGAAAACCATGGTAAAATCTTGAAAATTAATAAAGGTATTGAAATTCACCATTAAATTGGAAAATAGTTTTCATATTCGCCTACAAAGAAAAAAAGCAACTTAACAAATATAACTTTTAGTACCAATATCAATTTTGTAAGTAGATGACTATTGAATGGATTATTGATTTCAGGTATTGCGTTCTCTTTCAATAAAGAAGTGTATCATACAAGATCAGTCCGATTATTTTCAAAATATTATTTCTTTAGAATTATACTTATTATACTTACATCAACAATAAATACAGAAATAATCCTCTATAGAGGATTGTTTGATATATGAGGTAGCACAGTGTTCATGAAATTATCACGACTAAATATGTGACTTTCTACAAGAAAAGGGCCCATTTTCACAACAAAAAAACTGAGGGTACGAAATGTTGCAGATAATCGGTCAAGCAGGATAAACGCGAGGTGGGCAATCCAAACTGAGGTAAAGTTTCTGTATTGTATCGTAGATATCTCCGGCGGACTTCGCCAAAGGGAGAATGTTACAGGCCTGTAACCACGGAAAGTTTACCTCAGCTTGAAGTAATCAGCTGACTATTATTACCCTGCTGGAACGATTACATACAATATTTCGTAACCCCAGTTTTTCTTGTGTTGTTGGTCGTAGGTTTAGGAGATGTTTGTGTTTTTGTGAGCAAATGTCAAAAGTATCGATTTAGGAGTTTCGATGGGAAATCATACTTCAAATCTATGCTGTTTCACGTAACATCATCCTTATGTCCCGGAAGGGAAAGGAAGTGAGTGAACTTTACGTTCGAATAAAATATATAAAACGTGCACTTAAGAAGCACTCGCCAAATGCGTTTTTCTCGAGAAGCTGGTTTTCAAAGTTCCATCTTCAAAAGTGACTCGGCGACTTGTTTTGCTAGGGTTCATTTTGGGCTTAAAATGTCGGGAATTTATTAGAATGTGTAATAAGTATCAAGCTCGAGGAAATGCAACCAATTCTAAGGATGTCATATTGACATATACACATATATATATATATATATATATATATATATATATAAAAACATAAACGGGATTGTGAATCAGGCAATCAAAATACTGGTTTGTCACAACATGCTTGGCAATTTAATCATTATTTTGATTCTGAGATTAATAATATCAGAATTTTAGCTCGTGAAAACAATACTCACAAACGAAGATTCCTAGAGTCCATTTGTATAAATAAATTCATTAAAAATTTAATCAATTTAAAAACCGAAATGTTAAATACAAATGAAATTTATCAAATCATTTTATAAAAGATTTATATAGAAACTTTAAAAATTAAATTATTATTTCGTTAGTCGTTCACTCCAAACATATGTGTTTTTTGTTCGCTTGGAAAACGACCAAAAATTGAAATGTCTTGGATGATTTAATTAATATCACTACAGATAAATTAAAAAAAATTTGTTTGCAATTTTTTGGTTTATTATAAGTGTTATTACATATGTGTAAATTATGTTAACTTAGGTTATGTATTACCTTGAAGAAGGCCTACAACAAGGTCGAAACGGACGTTGGTTTTTAAAGAAATTGACGAATAAAGCTTGATTCTTGATAACTAAATCCACTATTATGTTTACTGGACCGTATGACCAAAATAACACATTCTAACATGAATTGACTTCATTAAAAATTTAGAAATGATAGAAAAAACACTCTGAAGAAATGGTTATCCTATTAATTTGTTAAAAACAAAGATTGCTGAACGTTACAAATATCTCATAAAACATAAAAGTCAAACTCAATCAATATGGAATAATACGAATTATACACCTAAAAAAATGATGGTATTTCCCTTCACTCAAGATTTCGATGAAATCTTTTTTAGAATTAGAAAAAAAAGTAATATTAAAATTGTTTTCTCAATAAAAAACAATTTGAAAAAAACGCTTTTTTCAAATTTTAAAGACGTTATTAAGAAAGAAAATGTAGTCAATACAGTATACAAATTTACATGCTGTAACAGAATTGTTACTATTAAATGAAAATCGGTGCGGCCCTACACGAAAGAGTTGCATCACCCGTGTCGAGGCGAAACCCCCCGAGGGGCCCCGAAGCGTCGAGCAACGTGCGTGCCGTCACAAGCGTCTAGTCCCTGACTGGCAACTTTTACGCCCCATGGGATCGGGTCTCTGCCGCGGCGAGCGCAACTCCTTACTTGCAGAAGCCAGAAGTAGCTTATACTTCACGTGAAAATGCAACAATTTTGTTGAAAATTTGTTTTAAAATTCAAAAATGTTGTAAAAAATTCAACTAATTTGGTGAAAATATAGTTCTTTTGTTGTAATATCAACTATTATATGTTCTGCTTTTGGTTAAATAATATTTTGGGTGGAAAATACAACAATTTTTGTTAAAAATCCAACTTCTTGTTGAAAATCCAACTCTTTGTTAAAAATTGAATTTCCTGCAGTTGAAAATTTAACAGTTTGCTTGAAACTTCAACAGTTTTCTGATAAATTCAACTCTTTCTTGAAAATTGAACTTTTTGGTTGAAAATTCAACATTTTAGTTGAAAATGTCAGAAAAGAAGAATTTGAAAAACTTAGAGAATTTGACTAATTAACTAACCGTCTATACTTTTTTCATATTTTTTAATAGATTAAATACTAGTGTATTATATGATATATGAGATAAAAAATAAATCAAATAAAATGGAATTGTTTCCTTGCGTCATATTTTTATCAGTATCTTGGACAAAAAAATCTGGTGACTATATTGATGAGAATCGAAATTTGATATATGTAGATTTTTTTAACTATTTGTTGTTAAGAGTATTCCGAACTCATCTCTCCGTAGGAAAATATTTTTATTATATCACTTCGCACAGAGTCAAATAATGTGTACCAAAGAGCTTAGTCCTTAGGAAATGAGAGTCGCGTTACCTTCATCAAACAAATTTTATCCATTAACAATTAGTGCATAAATGACTCATAAATTGTCAGCAAATTGAGATATACGCTAGGTTGAAAATATAGTAGTTAATAACCAAGATTTTGTTACGTCAATTATAAATTATCACTTCTGTCATACCAAAACATAGTTAAACAGTTCCTACAAGCATACCTTGCAAACAAATGTACACATTGTACCATGCAAAATCATTTTTCTATAATAAAGCACTGATGAGGACCGCTACCTGGGTCGAACCGTCTGTTTGACTTGTAAAAAAATCAAGCATTTCTTATATCTGGATCCTAAAGCCAATTACAACATCACGACGAAGAATCTAGTAATTTATAATGTTTAAAATTGAATAATAATTGTAGGTCGAACATGAAAAAGTAGACTAATTAAAAATTTATAGTGTTTCTATTATATATTGAACCATTTAAACGTCACACCTTTTTAAAAGATTTTTTAAACTTTTTAATGCTTGAATCATTATTATAGAACGACTGAAATCGTATAACTTCAGATAAATTTGAAAGTAGGAGTGTTGAAAATTAGGAGTGCTTGAAAATACTGAACAAATGTTTAGTTTCAAAATCTCTTTAAAAGGAGGCTTTTTCAAGTTTTATTTATTTTTTAATAATTTGGCACCCACACACATTTTTTTGTGAGAAAATATCGTCTGATTTTTTTCAAAATTAAAAAATATATATTTAATGTTCGCTCAAGGTCTGATTTCGTTCTGTCACTCATGGATTGTGTTTTTCATAGAAAGCATTGGAAATATTGATTTATAAAGAATATTTGAGTGGCGTTCCCGGTTCAAATCCGGGCAGAGGCAGATTTTTTCTCGTTTCTCAAATTTTATTTGTCCAAAGTAATCGGTCTAACATCAAAATTTATAATAATTTGAAATTTAAAAATTCGAGCGTTAACATCTTTAAATGGTAACAACATCTTCCAAATATTAATTAGGTTAAACCTACGTTGATCAAAAAAGGTACATTTGTTGCAGTTGAGAAATACGTATAGTACTTCCCTGCAAAACGTAGCTATGGAAAACAAGAAAATATCTGCTGCAGCCTCGGTGGCATAATTGGTTAGAGCTCCAATCATGGAAAGTGGCGTTCCCAGTTCAAATCCGGGCTGAGGCAGATTTCTTCTTGTTTTTCAAATTTCATTTGTCCGAAGCAATCGTTTTAACATCAAAATTTATATCTAATAAAAATTTAAAAACTGGAACATTTACATCTTCGAATGCTATTAACATCTTCCAAATCTTAATTAGATTAAACCGACGTTGATCAATAATGGTACATTTGTCGCATTTGAGAAATACGTTTTGTACTTCTCTGCAAAAAGTTAGCTATGGAAACAACAAAGTATCTGCTGCAGCCTCAGTGGCGTAATTGGTTAAAACTCCACTCATGGATAGTGGCATTCCCAGTTCAAATCCGAACAGAGGCAGATTTTTTCTCGATTCTCAAATTTTATTTGTCCGAGGTAATCGATTTAACATCAAAATTTTTATCAACTAAAAATTTAAAAACTCGAACATTAACATCTCTAGATGCTAATAACATCTATCAAATATTAATTATATTAAACCGACGCTGATCAAAAATTGTACATTTGTCGCAGTTGAGAAATACGTATAGTACTTCACCGCAAAAAGGTAGCTATAGAAACGAGAAAGTATCTGCTGCAGCCTCGGTGGCGTAATTGTTTAACGCTCCACTCATGGATAGTGGCGTTCCCGGTTCAGTCCGGGCAGAGGCAGATTTTTTCTTGTTTCTTAAATTTTATTTATCCAAAGTAATTGTTTTAACATCAAAATTTATATCTACTAAAAATTTTAAAACTCGAACATTTACATCTTTAAATGCTAATAACATCTTCCAAATATTAATTAGATTAAACCGACGATGATCAAAAATGGTTCATTTGTCGCAGTTTAGAAGTACGCCTTGTACTTCCCTGCAAAAAGGTAGATATACAAAATAAGAAAATATCTGGTGCAGCTACAGTGGCGTAATTGGTTAACGCTCCATCAACGGGTAGTGGAGTTCCCGTCTCAAATCCGGGCTAAGGCAGATTTTTTCTCGTTTCTCAAATTTTATTTGTCCAAAGTAATCGTTTTAACATCAAAATTTATATCTAATAAAAATTAAAAAACTGGAACATTTACATCTTCGAATGCTAATAACATCTTCCAAATATTAATTATATTAATCCGACGTTGATCAATAATGGTACATTTGTCGCATTTGAGAAATACGTGCAGTACTTCCATGCAAAAAGGTAGCTATGGAAAACAACAAAGTATCTGCTGCAGCCTCAGTGGCGTAATTGGTTGACGCTCCACTCATGGACAGTGGCATTCTCAGTTCAAATCCGAACAGAGGCAGATTTTTTCTCGTTTCTCAAATTTTATTTGTCCAAAGTAATCGTTTTAACATCAAAATTTAGATCTAATAAAAATTTAAAACCTCGAACATTTACATCTTCAAATGCTAATAACATCTTCCAAATATTAATTAGATTAAACCAGCGTTAATCAATAATGGTACATTTGTTGCAGCTGAGAAAAACGTATAGTACATCCCTGAAAAAATGTAGCTATGGAAAACAAGAAAATATCTGCAGCAGCCTCGGTGGCGTAATTGGTTAACGCTCCACTCATGGATAGTGGCATTCCCAGTTCAAATCCGAACGGAGGCAGATTTTTTCTCGTTTCTCAAATTGTATGTGTCCAAAAAATCGCTTCAACATCAAAATTTATAATAACTAAAAATTGAAAAAATCGAACGTTAACATCTGTAAATGGTAACAACATCTTCCAAATATTAATTAGGTTAGACCTACGTTGATCAAAAAATGTACACTTGTCGCAGTTTAGAAATACGTATTGTAATTCTCTGCAAAGAGTAAGGTACGGAAAACAAAAAAATATCTGCTGCAGTCTCGGTGGCGTAATTCGTTAGCGCTCCACTCATGGATAGTGGCGATCCCGGTTTAAATCCGGCTAACGCAGATTTGTTCTTGTTTTTCAAATTGTATGTGTCCAAAAAAATCGCTTCAACATCAAAATTCATATAAATTAAAACTTTAAAAACTTGAACCTCAACATCACGGAATGGTAACAAAATCTTCTAAATATTAATTAGATTAAACCTACGTTGTTCAAAAATGGTACATTTGATGCAGTTGAGAAATACGTCTTTTACTTCCCTGCAAAAAGGTAGCTATGGAAAACAAGAAAATATATGCTGCAGCCAGAGTCGCGTAATTGGTTAACGCTCCACTCATGGGTAGTGGCGTTCCCGGTTCTAATCCGGGCTGAGGCAGATTTTTTCTCGTTTCTCAAATTTTATTTGTGCAACGTAATCGTTTTAACATTGAAATTTATAACAATTAAATGTTAAAAAATTCGAACGTTAACATCTTTATATGGTAACAACATCTTGCCAATATTAATTAGGTTAAACAAAGCAAAATATAACCTTGAAAGTATTTACGCGAAAAAATTCTTGAGATAAGAAATAACCTTGAACCTGTTGTTACATTCATTTGGCTGGCACAATTGCGCAATATTACTCTGTGACGTCATCAAGGAATGTTTTAGAACGGGCTTAATGTCAACCTCACACAGACACACGCACACAGGCTTACCTCACACAGACACACACTGATGCTAATCAAGAATGTCGGTAAGGTAGGAATCTTGAGTTAGAAACCCCCCTATACATCTACTCACAACAATTTTTCCACATGTATCGCAATTCTATAACACTGTTCATCACTTTTCTAAGGTTCCAGGTTATGAATTCTACGTAAATGTACATACAAGTTTTTCTTCAAGGTGAAGACTTTCTTACGTTCGTTGCACTTGAACGGATTCATTTTTACAACTAATAAACGATGTAACATGAAAGCAACAGCATCGCGAGAAGTCACTAAAACAGCTCGAATACATTTTTTAATTCAGTAGCATGACAAACTGCGCATGCGCGTTCCACAAAACAAACAAGATGCATACAGAGCATGCGCAGGCAGTCATATGCTTATTGTCATGATCCAATCCACGCCTGGATCATGCTTAGTGTCGTGAGACACTTGTATTTAGCCAGGACTGCTCCAACGCTCCAATATTGCCGGCTCACCTCTCACCACTGCCACTTGCTTGGCAGTGGTGGCTAAAAAAAGTCAGGAATCGTCAGAAAAAAAGTCAGGACGTCTGACCACTTTTGTTACGTACATCGACAGAAATCGTCGGGAATTCAGAATTCATGAGAAAATGTTCAAAAATCGTCAGAATTTGGGTTCGAAGGATAATCCTTTTATTGGAGGTCCAAGAATAGAATGCCATAAAACCGAATTCCTTTTATATTTCCCAGGTTATTGATATTGTTTATTTATACTTATTTATGCATATTTTTTTTATTTATTTTGAATTATTAATATTTATATACTAAATGACTCTGAAGGTGAATCTGACAATTTCCGTTTTGACGTATTTCTTTCTCTTTACAAGATACATTATATTTATCCTAATTTTAATTTTTTTAGGCAAATTTTTAGGTATCTGAAATCCTCGAAACCCGTAGATTCTGAATTTCTCACTATTGAATCTGTACATGCAACATTGAAAAATATATTTTTTCAATTTTTAATCCTTTTGGGTCGTCCTGCCTGCGGTCCTCGCCGATGAGCTACCTGATAGAATGTGAATTAGCATATCTTCAGAAATAGTCAGACTCGTCAGGAATGATCAGGATGTTCAGAAATCGTCAGAACGTCTGACTATTTGTGACTTTTTTTTAGTAGGGAGCTCGTTTGTTTCAAACGTAAATGTACATAAATCAATTATAAAACGTATTTATGTACGGTTAATGCATTAATTTACTTAATTCATTAGTTTAATAGAAATAACAAATGAAAACAAAATAATTAATCATATGTCCATGTTTTAACCCCAAGGTATTTAAAGGAACCCTTCACGAAAGACCTCATTGAACCTGATAGAAAAAAAAATTTATGAGAAATAATGCGGTCTTTGTCACGTAAATTCCAAAGTAAAACTCATAGATTTGTCCAATTTTAGCAGGTTCAGTAAGAAATTTCTAATGGGCGACGAGCTGGATTCTATAAGGTTCCCTAAGGAGTTACAGGAATTCCAAGCAGAACCCGAAATACGCTTAACATCTACCTAGTTCTATCTGGAATTTCCAATATACGAAAAGCGTGTTTCTATAAGGATTTCGATGTCTATTTTGGTATTCCTTCCTGGCTCATATAGGTTCTAGGAGACGCTCATTTGTATGAGGATCACTCAGGAATTGCTAATAAGCCAAGAGCTGGATTCTAGAAGGTTCCCGAAAGTGATACCGGAATTCCAAGTTGAACCCGACAGACGCATAATGTCTGCCTGGTTCTATCTGGAATTCCCAATAGACAAAAAGCCTGTTTCTATCAGGATTTCGATGTCTACTTTGAAATTCCTTCCTGGCCCCTACAGATTCTAGGAGACGCTGATTTCTATGAGGTTGAATCAGGAATTGCTAATAGGCGAAGAGCTGCAATCTATAAGGTTCAATACGGTTCTGGAAAGTGATACCGGAATTCCGAGTAAAACCCGACAGACGCTTATTGTCTATCTGGTTCCATCTGGAATTCCCAGTAGACGAAAAGCCTGTTTCTATAAGGAATTCGAAGTCGATTTTGGAATTCCTTCATGGCACACATGGATTCTAGGAGACGCTGATTTCTATGAGGTTCAATTAAGAATCGCTAATAGGCGAATAGCTGAATTCCATAAGGTTCACGAAAATGATACCGGAATTCCAAGTAGAACTAGACAGACGCTTACTCTCTGTCTACTTCTATTTGGAATTCCCAGTAGACAAAAAAAGTGTTTCTATAAGAATTTCAAAGTCGATTTTGGAATTCATTCCTAACCCATATAGGTTCTATGAGACAATTATTTCTATGAGGTTCAATCCGGAACTGCTAATAAGCGATGACGTTGGTTCTATAATGTTCTCGAAAGGAAGCAGGCATTTCAAGTGGAACCCTATATAGAACAGTTTTGTACGGTAGATACGAAGATGCAGAACTAACAGCGAGATTCAACTATTTTGCGTTAAGTTTGTGAAGTGTAATGTATAGATAATTTGGTTATAAGTTTTAATACGTGAGTTAACTCTTCTTTATTTAAATGATCTAATCTCAATAGTTTCTTCAATTCTTCTATTTTGTCTTTTCCGGTAATGTTGAATATTTTATATAATTGTTTTGATTTTATGTTATTATTGATGTTCAAATATTTGCCCAGCAATTTTTCAGCAGAATCTAAGTAATGTTCTTTATTTGGCCTTAACAAATTTAATTGATTATTATTATTATGGTTGGCTTTTGTGTTAGGAATTCCCTTTCTTCAAAGTATTGTAATTCTACCTTAGGAATTGGGATGTCGACGAGTTTTGCGAAAGTGTTTGATACTTTTAAATAAGCTCGAGCTTTATTTTTAGTTGCTACCGCTTTTTTATAAAGATTCCATCTCCTAAAGATAATAATTGAGGAATGTATCCAACAGTTTTCTCTTTGTTTAAGATTTTAACAAAAACATTAGATATTGATCTAGCGGGTATTGTAATGTAGTCCTGAGACTCGAACGGATATCGTTAATTATTTATTTCTAATTGTTTTTCTGCAGAATTGATTCTCATTTTATTGTTTCTGAAGAATTCAGTACCAAGAACTCCGTCATGTTCAACAGGCACTTCGTCTGAAATTAAGTTGAATATAGTTTGAAATCCAAAAATGTTTATTAACACTTATCCTAATGTAAAGACTGGATTTTCATTGATTCCCATAAGTCTTAAACATTCGTCTGTGTTAATTATTATGTCTGATTGGATCATTCGTACTTTTAGTAAATTAGGACCTGCACCCGTATCAATCATCATCGTGGCAAGATATATAAGTCCTTTTGTGATTATTTTTATGTATGAATTGTGCTACTAATGCCTGAATTAATTTTTTCTATTTTTTCTGGGTCATACGCCACAAGCCACGTTTAAAACCATCAACCACGGAAGCCTCTAAGCTACTTCTAAAATTGTTATCTATTTCATTTGAATTGGCTATTCTATGTGCATCTAAAATTCTCTCTGATATTGCCATGAGTCGACTCGCGTATGATAGTACTGTTTCGTTTTCCCACATAAAAATGCTTCCCAGTTCCCCTTGTAACTGATAAACTGTCTTTGATGGTGCATATATTGTTTTCAATCTGTCTATTAAATCTTCAACTTTATTATACGTATTCCCATAAATGCATCTTCTAGCCTCCCCGGTGATTTTACTATGGATTAATCTTACCAAATTTTCTTCTATTTGTTCGACATTGCAAGGAACCGTTGCTCTTGCTTCCTGGCACCCTTCAATAAAAATAGAGAGAGGTTCATTTTTGCTATTGAAAGTTGGTACGATTTCAAGAGCGTCGCGGAGTGATACCTGTTGGTTATTCGGAATTCTTTCCGCCATGTTGATTATAGAAGCGTTATTGTTTAAATGTTCGGATATATTACCGTCAGGATTACAAAAAGAGTTGGTACTTTTGTTTTCAACTGATCCAGATGTTTGATCAAATAAAAGTTTCCGGGAAATTTTTGTTTGTGGTTACAGGGGGATTCTTATTGTTATTATCAACATAACTATTATTATTTTTGTTCAGCGTGGTACAGGTATAGTATAATGGTGTTTCCAAATATAATAACAAATCCTGTAGGAACTGTGTCAATACTTGATGTTTGTGGATCCGGAAGTGTTTTCACAGGTAAATAACACGTTGATGGTCTTCCAGAAATGCTGTGTATCGTTAATACTGTCTCAATACTTGGTGTTTGTCGATCCGCAACTGTTTCCAGATTAAAGTTACACGTTTAGGGTCGAGCATTAGTAAAGGATTTCAATCGATGGTATAAGTATGATGTTGATTTTGTTTCTCGGTTGCGGCTATGACTGCTTACGCATTAAGACGTGCCACTAATAGTGTTTTTGAAATAGTTTATATACACATGAGAACTTGACAAAGGTTGGTGCTAATAGGCTCCTTAATTCAGAAATACACATATACACACGCACTCAAACAAACTGATAATCCAAAATTGGTGTCGCGTAATTACACTGTATTATATTTTCGACCCAGTTCTACATAACAGAATAAGTAATTCTAGAGTGATACGGAGTTATAATTCGTACATCCGAATCAAAATTATATTGATTGATTGAATAACTGATTGATTGACTGAGGTTCAAAATTAAACTGACTGCGATGGAATGACAAAAGTATACTGAACTGCGAGAGTCAACTGAGTGATTGGCCTAGATTCAAAATTAAACCGACTGCGACGGAATGAAAAATTACACTGAATTGTTGCTAGTAATTTAGTGGGTTTTTATATCTTGACGGGGTGCGTATATGTGATACATATCATGGTATAAAATGTGCCCCATAAAGGTACACATAGATTCACGTTTCGTTTTCGTCCAATCATAACGCCTTTGTTTTTCTTATATGTGTACAGACCCTGTGCCATCGGGAAGTCCCCCCAGCCCTTGCGCATAGCGCGTTATATCTCACGCATACGTGAGAATGAATAGTGTGCGTTCGCTGGGCACCTAGTCGCTATACATGGCACGTTATACTTCGCACATGCGTAAATGTAAATAGTGTTCGTTCCAGCACCCGAGTACATACATAGGTTCAGGACCATAGCTTAGTTTTATATACTCGCGTTACATTTTAGTATTATAATTATGAATAATATAATGAATATGATTATAAATTGACCACCCATCTCACGGTTGTGAGACGTGGCCATGAATGGGATTTACCGCGGTCCCACTGGGAGCCGATGTCATTTCTTAGATGGCAGTTGCTCCCAGTGGGACCCTGCGGTGGTTGTTAACCTTTAGTTTTCAATCATATATATATATATAAATACACTGCCCTTTATAGTGTGAGCTGGTAATATTATGCACTGTAAAAACTCTGGTGATATTTACAATTAGATTGTTATTTTACGCGCAGTGTTTTTTTCAAATTTTAATGTATAACCTGGTAATTTTACCACGCAGAAATTCACGATGCAAGCCCACTTTCACCCCATGGAACAGTGTGAAATAACAGTCCGATGTAAAATTTCTACGTCCTAACAGAAGCTCAAAAATTGAAATGTGGTCCTGCAAATTTACGTGTGTAAACTAACATCGTCGCACGCAGCTCGAATAATTTCCATCGGGGCACGATTTAAAACTACACCAACTTTTTTTACAGTGTGGGATATTTGTATAAAAATTATTACATTTTATATTTTAAAAACTGCCTAATTTTTTAGGCACATTGTTTTCGTTGAGGAAAATCTTGTTCGACGCTGAAATACAGGAAATTGAGTAAAAAATTTGATCCTACCTTGATGCGCGCAATTTTACAGCTGCTGGTATTAGAAGCGGCATATTCCTTGAATGTTGAAGCGCACAATTCAGCCTTTTAGCTAACTTTCGAGCGCACTGCAATATTGACTTAATCCATCCTAAACTTCGTCGGCCCAACATACTGTAATTTTCGTGAGCATAGAAAAGAGTGCTTCAAGAAGTCTTGGAATGAAGTGCGATGGCGGAGGGGACATTTTAAAGTTAAATTTGAAATTTTCGATATTTGAATGTGTCATACTTCAACAATCTTAATAGCACACCATCTTCCTTTATTACGGTGCCTATCCGATGTTTAGGTCTAATCAAAAATCGATGGATTTTTGACCTGGGTAGATGCGCAAACTTTTGTCATACTTACAAATGTTGGAGCGGACATTTGAATCTTAAAAATGGTGGCACGACTTTGAGATTTTTTCCTTCCAAATTAAAGCACAGTCTCAGATATATAAAATTTGAGTAGTCTATGATCTATTAAACTAGCACGATTTTTCTCAGGATTTTCCAACATTGCGCATAATAGCTGAGAGGGTGCAAAGACAGTTTTACGGATATTCTTAGAGTCTGTACCGGTTTTACGCTATATGAATCACCTTTCGTTTTGTCTGACGAGATTTCTTTGCATTACGTAAACCAGCGAGATAGTTATGGATTTTACATATGCTCGCTTAATGGCTGCAATCATAATGGGACCAGCGGCAGCGCCGCGTTCTCATTAAAATGACAATCCGCAAATCCTCCTGACGGTCATTGACGAGTTGATTAGTGAATTTTCAAAACCAAGAATATGATGTATTGCTTCCTATGATGTATATGCGTAAATTCACACGTCCTTCAGAATTTCTTTTTATTTAAATTACTCGGTTGTTCCTCATGAAGATTTTGATTTTCTATGCTGATTGTACCAAGACATTCCAGCGCACATAAGCGCGGATAAGGTTTCTTCTCTATAGATTGCATTTGATTGTCCACGCTTCTTATTTGCATTTTCGACAATTACAGTTGCAGACGTTCGTCACATGAAGTGACCGTTGCGATTTTCGATAATTCTATTTGAAGAAGGGAATGCCAGATGGATTTGTAGAAGGGATTTATTAGTCATTCATTGTAAAATGGAAGGCTAAAACATCGATGGGACTGAAGACAGCGTGAGATTTTGCCGCCGAGACATTGAGACATCGTTATAGAACGATTGAAAACCGCTTCCACAAAATATTTACTTTATCCGTTTGTGTCCAACTATTTTTTAACTAGAAGTAATTATTATCTTATTCCCTTATTTTCACACGGTTATAATTTTATATTATTTCGTTTGAAGACATTAGGGCCCGTTCAAGTATGACGTAAGCATAATTTCCCCTATTCTTGCCCCCCCCCATTGTAAGCATGTTTTCGCATTACGAATATACAAAAATAATTATCTACTTAGACCCCCCCCCCACCCTCTCAAAAATGCGTACAGAATACTTGAATAGCCCCTTACTATATGGTTTAAGGTAAGCATTTTAGGTAGATATTTTTTTCTTAATGGAGGAATTATAGTAGGTCTAGTTGTTTGCTTGAGTCTTGTGCAATGTGTAGGTAAGGGTAACTTAATTAACTCGTTACAGTAATTTTCTTTTACCATAGATAACAGAAGGATTTCTTCTTTATAGAGCAATCAATTTCTCAATAAATATATATTCGATGACATTAAACTTAATCAAATTTTGTACTAACACTGTTTTAAATATTTTCTTTACTATATTTTCTTTACAGGTTTCATTGATTTTTCATACCTTTAGTTATCCCCTATAAATAATCCCTGATGAGGGGGTCTAGTTTGACTTCGAAACATGTTGGTCCCCTCGTAATATAAAAAGGACGGAGAAGAAAAAAGTGAGAGGTTGGTTTTTGGTTGACTCTTCCCCTTTTTCTCCCTCTTTTTTCATTGTGTTATTCTTGTCTCTAATGAACCGAGAAGTGAGGTTTTTTGGAAGTTTATTTTTAAATTGTGAATCAATTTGTTGCTTATTCTGCAAAAATTATTCATGATAAACTTAGACCATGGTCTAAGTATGTTCTAATCCTGTTACAGAACATGTTCTTTTGTGTTCTAGAACTGTTACATCACATTTATATAACAGTGTCCGCTGAGCTACGAATTTCATAAAGGAGAATCTGATTTTGTGATAAAAAGTTGGGGTTCCGAATTGAAATTACAAAGTCACCTCCCCTGCCTCCGGGGGGTGGGGGGTTTAAATATACATATACATATTTATTACCGATTTTACCATGTGGAATTTACAATTCTAAAAGTGGCGAGGTAGATTGTACATTGTTTCTTTGAATGAGAACGTCGTTTATAATTTATTTACAGTCAATATTGAAAATTGTTTCATTCATTATTTGCCTATCTTATTTTCTCAATATTCATTTCGGCACTTACGTCTGTATTATGTTCTGTAGACCGACTCCTGCTCCCCATTTTACCGTGCCACGTGATCGCACTGTTCACTCGACTGTAACTTTGGCAATCTACGACGCGTCGCGCGGGGCCGCCGCGGAGATTGCCGAATGTAACATGACATTACATCCAAGAAAGTCCACGCGATTACCAAGCTCAAGATCCATGCACTACAAAAAAGATTCATGAAAATCGGTAATATTTGCAGTAATAATTTAAATCTTTAGCTGATAAATAACTTCTGTGCATATACACTGTTCACTTTTTAGTAAATTTGTCTAAAAATTCTAAATTAATTGATATGTATGGAAATTCTATATATGGGAAATAAATGTCCATTTACTAAAAAATGAACAGTGTATCTGCGCAGAAGTTAATTATTACCTAAATATTTCCATCATTACTGCAAATATTAACCGATTTTCATGAATCTTTTTTCACTTTCTTCTAATTATATAAATTAATTGTCCTCATTAAAATTAAATTAATACAGGCTTTCATGATGTAAGTTTTTGTAACTGACCTTAATCTTAGAACAATGAAAGGGTAATTTGTTCTGGATAATTCTACTCGCAGCGGGGTATCTGCCTCTTCTTGTTTGCCAAGGGTCCACGAGCATGCGGTGAAAATACAGAGACAGCTAACACTGAGCGTCACTGCTATTGTATTTTTACTTTTGATTGTTAAACAAAATATGAACGGTTTTTCAAAAAACCGGCCCCGAGAGCTTCGAAATATTACTATGTAGAAGACGTATCCAAAAAATTAGACAAAAATATTTAACCGTGCGGCCTCAAAATTCAGAATCGTTTACCTATTCTGATAAAAGGCACCAGATTTTTAAATTTGCAAATAACTGGAGAATTTACTGTTATTCAAACAAGTATTAAAAAATTAAGCATTTTAATTCAAAGGCCCCCTAATTTAACCACGTTTGAACAATATGTAGTCTTAAGAGCCTTCATCAGAATGGGTATCAAAAACGTAAGAACAATAGCAGTGACGCCCAGTGTCAGCTGTCTCTGCATTTTCGCCGCGTGCCTGTGGACACTTGTGAAGCGATAGGAGGCAGATACCCCACAGCGAGTCGAAAAAGCCGGAACGAATGACCCTTCCATAGGTATGAGATCGGCCGGTTACAAAAACTGAAATTATAAAAGCATGGCTTGATTCAATTCTAATTAGCAGAATTAATTTATTTATATAATTCGAAGAAAGTGAAAAAAAGATTCATTAAAATCGGGCTATATTTGCAGAAATAATAGAAATCTTTAAGTAATAAATAACTTCTGTGCATATACATTGTTAATTTTTTAGTAAATGGATGAACCGTTTTTAAAATGTTCTAGAAGAAACAAAAACGTTCTCTAAAATAAAATTTTTAAATAAGGTCAACATAAATAAGTACGTACTTCAAAGATATATATCAGTACTGAATTGAAAAAATGGGAAAAAGAAGTACTTGTTATAAACCTTCTGTGATTAAACGCATAGTCACCTCTTGAAGAATGTTCAAGGAATAATTTTCACACAATAACATTCAAATTGGACCTTCCAATTACCTTTGATAGTTCCCGAAAAATGCCCCAAAAAATGCAAAATAACAGTTTTCTAACAAATTCATGCTAAACACGGTATTCTTTGGAATTTTTGCAACGTGAATTATTTTTAATCGATAAGTGACGAGTTTAGAAGTATTTTAAAAATAATTTTGAATTGTTCAAACAATAATTGTTTATTTGAACAATTTTTATCTTGCTGTAAGTCGTAAAAAGTTATTTTCTTTCAGGATAAATTATATAAAGTTGATGAATGTCAAGATTAGATCTACACATTTGCTATTAATCACTTTTTGATAGGACGCATAGTTTTTGTTTTATTTGTGAAAAATAACACTAAAAATAAAAAAATTTTATGTTATGGAAGACGACATAAGAAAAGAGAAAAAAATTATAGGCAAGCTTGTTAACTTAAAGAGGATTTACAAATGTGTCATTTATAATTTCCAAAAAGGGCGAGTATATTTTTCAATCGTAAAAAATAAGCATGAAAATAAAAAAATTAAAATTTTTAAAAATGACACAAGAGACGAAAAAAAATGAAAAGACAAAGCTTGTTCAGCCAAAAAAGATCTACAAATTTGTTATGAACTCTTGCTATAAAAATACATCAAAAAGTAAAAATTGACTTTTTGGAAAAACGACACAAGCTGCAATAACTTTTTATTTAACAACATTTTTCGCCTGAATTATATCCACAAATTTGCTTAGAACTCATAATTCCAACATTACAAAACTGGCAAGTGTCCACTTTTCTTTGTAAATAAAAAAATATATCAAGTAACCCAGCAAAAAATTTCAAAACCATCACTTTCGAATTCTGAAATTTTCAAATGAGGCCCTGTGCAAATTTATTTATAAATTTTAAGTTTATCAATCAGTCTACACGCAGAAGCACAATTCCTATTAAACATATTATCGAAGCTGCGTCTTTGCGCTACTTTCGCAAAGCTCAACTTCTATTGCATTTTTGTTATCATTTCCAGAGGGTCGTGTTTCCTTGAATGCGCGAGGGGATGTAATAATAGGTAGCGAACGTCTATCTCATGTAAGATTATGTTACAGGCAAAACATATAATTCCTAGGCATTTTACATAATACCTGGCCAGTTCAGGCAAAGTATGTAATGGAATACTTATTATATACATTGCCTATGCCTTCTATATAATGCACGTCACGAGGTAGGCAAAGTATGTAATCTTCATTTTATATATAATGATACAATTAAAGAAGGGAAGCAAAGAAATTTGCAAATTCCATATCGTTGTCGGACTATAACTCTGAAGGTACTTCAAGTGAGTGAAAATGTGATTTAAATTAAGGGCTATATCTTCTGCTCGCTTTGATTCCAGAGCTTTGAGGACTAAAAAATTTCCTATAGATGTATGTGTTTCTTGAAGAACATCAAAAAGTGCACTTAGAGGTACGTGATATAATACCGAACAGTTGTTACTTTGCACAGAGTAGATGAGCTTTTCATTTTGTTGTACAACCAACGCATCGTACTTATCTAAAAGCCAGTAATCCTGCAGTCTCTTTTTCCCTAAGGATTTGACAGAATTAACTTCCTTTACTAACTGCTTGTACCTTTAGACCGTCAAAAATACACTGTTATTCGCCGCCGAATTTTGAGCTTCACTCAGTTTACCGTAAAATCGCTGTTTTGTAACCTCCTTACGACTTTCATGTGAAACCATAGCGAACCTGACTGATTATGAACATAGGTCAAGCGTTTTTGCAGAGAATTATGTACCTTGTATTTGCGTTATTGGATGTGGGGGTTGTTGTATCGTGAAACAGAATCTCGACAAAGTGAAAGAAGAACGTCTGGAAAAGTCCTGTTGGTCGTCGGCAAACTCTTATGACAGCTTCGAGCTTAATTACATACACTCAGAAAACGATTTAGTTAAATCAACAAAATGAGTTTTTGTTTTAACCATAGAATATGGTTATTATGTGGACAACAAATTATTTGGTTGACCTCACTACATTTTTTGGTTGTTTTAACCTAATTTTTTGGCTTCCTAAAAGCCCAGGTGGGATCTCTACATGTAATCTTGTCCCCGTTAAAATACAAGGCCGCCAGCACATTTCCCGCTACGGGAATTATTGGGGATATCTTGTCGGTTTCAGATTACAGAGATCATTACTCACAGGGTAAACCAAGGTTAATGCGAGGTTTAACCAATGTTCTTTTTTTATTTTCATTTTTTTTAATGATTTGATCAAGGGGAGGTAATCGTCCGGACACCGCAAGACCAAATTGGAACAGGAAAAGCCTTCAAACCTACAGTTACCACTTAGCATCCAGCCTAGATGCAGATGCGGTCATGAGTGCAGTGGCTTGCTGCACAACGTGGGTGACGAGCGGAAGAGATTCCCGCTCATGTCGAGAAGACTCATGACCGCACCAGTTCGAATTAGGCGCCACCAATCAACTTTGATACCATGGGCGAAATCTAGCGGCTGCCTATCTTAAGCGAGCAAAACGTATGCGCTAACGTGAGGGGACCGATCGGTTCACCCAGTACGCGCGTTCAAGCGTTACAAGAGGTCAGCTAGTATTACTATGCTGAGGGAGAGGGGGGCGACGGTGTCCGCCGTCCCACGAGCGCGAGCCCTCGGCCTTCCTTGCTAAACCTTGGTCTAGTAAAGACGTATAAAGTTTGGTTTCAATTTTACTGACTTGGTGCACGGAACGCAAAGTGCGGTTAGAGGAAAGGCTCCTGGAGAGCGGCGAATCTTCTGCGATATCGCGGAGGTCGACCTGGTCGCACAGCTCCATAACTCGAGCAGTAAGCGGCTCTTTAGAAATTCAAGTGATATGGTGAGCTGAATAATTTATTTTTGGTATTTCGCCTTTGTGAGCGGGCGATTGTAGTCCCCGATCTAATTATAGTTATTGAACTTGATTTACGTTTATTACTCCAATGATTTAATCGCGTTCTAAAGAAAGAGTTAATTTATTTGTTGGTTTTATAACACGCATAGTCGGAGCGGCTTCCCCGCCATTAACTCACGATGCGGGCTAAAACTCTAGAACCTAGAAATTATGTACGTCAACTTAGACATAAGTCCCCACTACAGTGGAATTTTGTAAATAATATTTTCTTGGAGCAGCTTCACCGATAATTTACTTACACTTGAGGGTGTTGGTTCAATCCGACTTGGAATTTTCTTTGTATAGGTACGTCACTAACTCAATATATAATTTTGCTCAAGCATTTGAGAACGAAAGAAAGAATACTTGTCAAATATTTTAGGTTTTGCGAGATACTCGGATCAATAAACTGTATAGAAATTAGGCCATTTACTGAGACAATTATTATTTTTACAGAAATTATAAATTTTTCGAAAGGGAGCAATCTGCAGATAGCAGAAGACAGCATTTGAACGTTTTGTTACTTTGAGAATAACTGGAACATTTAGAACCGAAAAACTTTTCGTACAAGTTTAGCATAGGGTATGTCCTAGAAACTAAACCACTTTTCGCTATAAAAACCCTTTCCTGGCGGAGATATTTGCTTCTGACCGCGTTTTACCAAAATTTACCGCCATGACCGGTCAGTATTGGTCATGACTGAAATACCGAGCAGCGTCCATCGCTAGCTACGATCGCCCGTCCTGTAAAATTCAGCTTTGACGCATTAGGTCCCTTTCTTCGCGGGCGGTCGCAAATGTTAACATTGGAATAAATATAAATCAAGTAATAAAATAAAATAAGCAATCATTATTTATTTCAAAAACATTCAGTAAATTTTTTTATCTAAGCTAAATAATGTGATATTTTGAAACTGAAGATAAGGTGTTCTTAGCACCTTTACGATTTTAAAGAAACAGATGAATACAATAATACCAGTTTCTATCTTTTTTCGAAATTTGTCTTTGGTGCGCTAAATGAAAAATATTGGAAAAACAAATGGGTAATGAAAGCAAAGTTCTCCTTGCCAGAAATGCGCTTCACGAAAGTTTGGAAGGAGAAAAAGGTAAATTCTCATAAATTATCGCCGAGAACGAACGTCGGGTAAGTTGTCTGGTAACTGACCAATATTACCGTACGTTACCAGGGTAATTTACCCGACTCAAAACTTTAGGTCCGCTAAGAAAATCTAACTACTGTATACACCATGACTAAAATTTCAAAATGGCCGAATGGCTCAGGCTTAGCACTCGTGTTTTATACATTGAATCGCATGTAATCTACTTATCGAGGATCAATTAATTCTTTTATTTAAAAAAATGGTACATTCGTGTTTTATTGTGGGATGTGCGAACAAGTAAGGAAGGGACCATGGAATATCATTCCATAAAATTCCAACTATTATAAAAGAAACCAACAAACAGTTCGCCAGATCGGGTGGATTGTACACTTTTCAGCAAAAAATACAGTTTTCAAAAAAAAAAAGACGTGAACAATGGATAATTGCGATTAAACGTGGTCCTTTGAGTGAATCGCAGGTAAGAAATGCAACAATGTGCTTAAATCATTTTATATCAGGTAAGATAACTTAGATACATTTTAGGCTGATGCTATAGCTACGTGAAATTATGGATACGCGTGCAACGTGATTGGGGGAGCTGGAAAAGGGTTGGGTTCCACCAAACCCAGACCGTCGCCACTTCTCGGCCATCTTTATTCTCGTGTAACTTTAGACACTGCAAGGCTGTAGCAAACAAGTTCTAACCTCCAAATTCAATTGCCTCATTCTACTCAATAAATACTAGCATTAAATATTTTTTTAAACACTCAGCAATACTCCGGTTTTAAATGAAAGTGTCAACGCATAGGGAAAAAGTGTTTACTTTGATAATTTTTGTGTAATAACAAAGTTTCGAATGTTAGATTAGTTGAAGTTACCATTTAAAATTTTCATTTTACGCAAAAATAATTAAACTAAACAGTTTTTCCCTGTGCATACATACTTTAATTTAAAAAGGAGTACTGCCTAGTGTATGAAAACGATTTAATTCTAATATTTATTCAGTAAAATAAGACAATTAGATTTTGAGGTCAGAGCTTGAATCCAACAGACTTCCCGTTACAACTCGCTTTCACTGCTGTTCGACTTATGTATGGTAATTAGGGTGGTCCAAAAATTAAGAAACAAATTTTATGCAAGTCGCCCGGAAATTTGTTCCAATCCACACAAAAATAAATCTATTTTTTTCTTTAAAAAAATTATATGTAGAGGTCGCTCAAGCCACATGAAGTTTAACAAATAAGGGCACACAGCGTAAAATGAGCTCAAAAAGGGGAAACAGGGTGATTTTTTCACGAAAAAGGGGAAAGATTAAACATCAATTTTTACATGTAGAAAAGAAAAACATGTTTTTTAAAGAAATGTTATATTTTTATTCATCTCTATATAGTTATAATGTTCTATTCAGTCAATTGTCTAAATCTACACAAAGCATATTAATTATGGTTTTGTTCACAACGTAGATTAAAGGAACCGAATCATTTTAAAATTGAGATTTAACTTCTATACGTTTCTCTTTATTCCGTCTAGGAATTTTATAAATCTATGTGAAATATAGATTTATAAAAACATTTTTCGACTCACAACTTGGGTAAATATAAACATCTTGAACTTTTAAAGGAAATTATATTTTAAGAATCTAAGTGAAGTACGTTAAAGTTTTTTGGTCCACGATGTTGGGAAACAGAAATATCTTTTTAAAATGTCTAATGATTGGACGTTTTGCGTTTTACGTCAAGTTTGACGCTGCCATGGGAAGAAGGGGAAGATTTTTTAGAATAGGGGGAAAAGGTGAATTTCTCTCTAAAAAAAAAGGGGGAAATGCCTAAAAAAAGGGGAAGACTGTGCACCATGGAGGTATTTCCCATAAGAAAAAAAAGACGTTTTTGTAAATTTTATTCAGAAAACTCAAGATTAGGTGTATCGAGTTGAATTTGGTCCATTTCCCTTCACAATTAGCCATAGAATACGAATAAAATATTACTTTTTAAATATCACCCCCATAAGTCTGTTTCATAGGGTGATATACATCTTCAATATATAAAAAGGGAGAGCTGAGAATTCCGAATCTTAAGAACCATTACTTGTGATTCTCACATCATGTAACCTCTGCATGAATCCTTTTCGCGCCGGTGAACTTCTTTGCCAACAGGTAAGGATGTCCCTCCGGAGTTGGTCCGACCACTTAAATCTATGTTTTCGAGTTTGTCCGGGGCCATTGCCTGGTCGTCGCCTCGGTTCGGTCCTATTGCCACTCCCCACTGAACCATGGCCTCCATCCGAGAGAGGCCTATTGTGGGTGGCACTGCGTGATACTGATGCCGTAACCGCACATTTCGTTGCATTGGGAGGTTTGCCCAATGCAACGTGACTGACCGCAAGAGCCGTAGCTCCCGGGCATTGTTATCATTATTATTATTATTGTTGCCAGTGTAGGACCTGGAGCACCAATGTAGGTTCAAATGTAGAACCTACTTTGACGCTGAACGTGAAAAAACGGCCGATTTCGGACATTTTTAGCGTCAAACTAAGGTCTAAATTGAATTGAAATCGCTGCTTACTTTGAACCTACTTTGCTTCTGCAGCGCCTACTAAGGTAGGAGTTATAAGTTCAAAATAGGGCCTTAATTCCGACTCGGCCTCCATAACAGATACATATAACTTACAATATAAATTACAAAACGTTAAACAAATCCTGATACAGAACGATTACACAAACAAAGAAATTGATAAAGTAATAAGAAGATACACTCAAAAAAACAAGTCAACACAACCTACTAAGGAAAGAGAGAGAAAAACTACCACTATCCTACCCTACGTCGAAGGTATGACAGAACAAATAGGGAGAATTCTCAACGAACACAACATCCAAACCATATTTAAACAACCTGCGAAAATAGGACAACTTCTAAACAACCAAAGATAAAAAGGCACATATCAGTGATCCGAGAGTATACAAAATCCCTTGCTCCTGTGGCAAAGTCTATATTGGAGAAACCGGGAGCGCGGTGAGCCAACCTATAAAGGAATATGAGAGTAAAGTCAGGCTAAAAAATTTTACGCAATCAGCAGTAGCTGAGCATCATATCGAAACTGGACATAACATTTTATTTGACAAAACAACCGTTATCGCAAAAACGTACAACATTTTTCCAAGAAAACATAGAGAAGCAATCGAAATCTTATAACACCCTAATAACATCAATCGGGACAATGGATATACTATCAATCCGATTTGGCTTTCCGTACTCCCGGGTTTTTTAAAAAAGAATTGATTGGCCAATCAAGTTCGAGCAGTTTTCACCCTGGGGCGCTCTGGCCAATCATAGGCATCGTAGTGAATCTATATAAGAACAAAATAACCTGAAACTTAAATTTCAGGTTCGCCCTGAAGAAATTAACTGCAATGTTCACGAAAAGTCGGCAAGATTCGTAGTTTTGCACATGATTGAAACCCGAAACACCTCCTTTTATTAACCTTAAAGATGATTTCGTGATTTCATTATAATTTTAGGCCCTCTCTTCTATATAAACTTTATTGATATTGGAATTGACTTGAATTGTGTGCGACATATTTAAGCAGTTTCATTTTTTTTCAATATTATATTTATTTAAGTAATAAATGATAAAATAAACATTGATTTCACAATGTGTACACAAATTATTTTATGTCAAATAATTTTAATCAGCAAGTTCAATAATGCAAATAAGAATTGTTTTTGAAGTTTCAAAATACGCATTATTTGCAATACAATTGATGAAGTATCTTTCGGATTGGAAGGTTTTTAAAACAACGCGCAACTGCTATGCTTATACACAGGGGTTACGCATTTTTAAAACGCACTGCGTGAGTTGCTCGTACTCAACTCTTTCTGGCGGCCATCGGATTTAAATACATTACCAGTGGTGATATGTCTAAAAAGTCCCGGGACGGTTGGCGACCTTCATTTTGACCTTGAAGTTGACCTTCATGGCTTTTTGAAGGTCAATTTTGTTTTTTCACACAGAACCCCGCTTTTTTACATCTGCAATCGATAGAGCAGAAAATTCTACGTTCAGATACATACCCAAGTCATAGGTCAATTGTAACTTTCAAGGTCAATTGGAGGTTATTTTAAATGAACAAAGTTTTCCAAGAGGTCAGTGCAATTCCTGAAGTATTTTTCAACGGGAAATTCAATGGTGACCTTCATTTTGACCTTGAAGTTGACCTCAATGGCTTTTTGAAGGTCAAATTTTTTTTTTTTAATTTAAGCCCCCTTTTTCACATCTGCAATCGATAGAGCGAAAAATACTACGTTTAAGTACGTACCCAAGTCATAGGTAAATTGTAACGTTCCAGGTCAGTTAAAGGTTATTTGAAATTAACAAAGTTTTCCAAGAGTTCAGTGTAAATCCTGATGTAAATTTCAACGAGAAATTCATTGGTGAGCTCTGTATTGATCTTGGTGATGATCTTTAAGGTTTCTCAAGGTTTTTTCCAAGCAGTTTACGTTTACATTTAGCATTACCCAGGAACAACGACGTGAACGTAGTAAATTCTGTTCCCTTTGGGGGTGCTTGATAAGCGTGAGTCCCCTTGCCTCTCACGTTTCGGGGTGATTGATTAGCGTGAGTACCCTTGCATCTCATGCTTCAGTGAAGATGTTCGAACTGAAAACCTTGAGCTTCTTGACAAAAAGCTATGCGATTGTAAAAATGATTTACAGCATTACGAATCATCTCCCTATCAATCAAAGTAGCCTCTTGCAGAATCCGATTCTGCAATTCGTCTAAGCTTCACCTTTGGTGCTCAAAAGTCGTGTACAGGAAGCAGAACATACGCTTCTACTGAGAGAACATGCTGACAAGCCCCTTGTAGGTGAGACTATTTTTTTCAAACTTGTTCTCCGGTTAAACAGAACCCGGTTTTCCGTCATAGCCACGGACTAAATCAAGTGACTGATGACGTGAGGATGTTTTTAGTTAATTTAATACGATGTTTGAAATCATTTGCGATGATGTTGTAGGCACAAAATTAGGTGCATGGTGTAGTTCGCAGAACGTCTTTTACCGCCAAACAAAAGTCACCATTGCAGTACCTTGGGTAACCTGGCACGAGCCGTAACTATCCAGACATTTGTCCGTCCAAAGTTCGGGGTCTAGGATCGAAGTAATATTTTTGGAAGATTAAGTCCTAAGACACCTGCACCTCCTATCTCAGTTGATGAATTAATACTTTTTCGTACTAATAACGGGAGTGAACCGGAAATATTAGTTTTTACGATGCAGACGTAAAATAAAATAAAATCTCTGACGGACGGGAGGCAGGACCGTAACGGGAGTGTTTTTTTCATCGTATACCACTCATTTCAAGGAAATAAATTTTCGAGATCCTTATGGGCTTGCAAAACCGTGAAGAACAATATGGTAAAATTATTCCATTCCATGTCTGCAAACTGATAAAGTAAAGGGCCGTAACGGGAGTGTCGTTTTTCTCGCATCCTATCCGGCCTGTAAAAAGGCCAAATTCTGAAATTACCTTAGAGAGGATTGAGCCTTTTTGAATCTTAAAATGAAAAGGGGACGTTTTATCGTAATGACTATAATTCCCTCTAATGGGAAAAAGATATATTTTCTATTTCTCATAAAAGCGAATTTGAAGAGTGACAAGTGTTCGCGAGTGTTTCGTGTATGTATTGCGAATACAAAAAAAAAGGACTAGAGTTAATTATTATTAAATAATTAGCGTACTACAAACAAATGTCGCCCGCTTGACTCGGTCCATAAATAAAAAAGAGAACCGTTCGTTCCATTTTATTTTGCATTCGACGATCTGCTGCAGAACTAAGATTCAGATTGGTAAGCTAACCTGTACTGTTCCAACGAACTGTACTATGCTGATTTTTACAGGTTTATAAGTTCTGTCCAGTATAATTTTGACATTAATGGGACAAAAAATAAATCTGATTTATATTTGGGAAATAGACTCAAATAGAAAATTTTATAATTGGCTTCCCCAAAATTATATTGTCTTACTTAGTAGAGGTTTTCAGGACAACAATTATTGAATTGAGAATAGAGGAAGAGACCCATAGTTCAAAAGGAGACTATTCTCCCGTCTCTGCAGTTTGAATTAAATTGAATTAAATTGAATAAAATAAAATAAATGTTCAGATTTCTTGTTAGTTTTTTTACAAGTTATGTAACGGAAATTCTGAGAGGAATCGAAAAGGGTGACTTTTCCATTTGAAAATGTGTTTTGTTATTTAAATCTTGTTAACAAATTTTCAAGAAAGAAAGTTTTCTAAGTTTCGCGTATGTTGATATTTTTTGTTAGTTTTGTTACAACTTATGTAACAGAAATTCTCGAAAAAAGGTTGTTTTGTTAGTTCGATCTTCTTAATAAATATTAGCGGGAAGGATTCAAAATTTAAAAAAGTTTTTCTTTGCTTAAAATAAGCTTCGACGAACTTTTTGTTACCGTTTTCTTTGTGCACTATTACATACTGCCGGCTGTTTCATAGATGTTGGGATACCCTGTATATATAGTTATCATTTTGTCATTAAGGCAACTGCAGGATTTCACCGGGAGTTGGCGCCATTCACCACGTCTCACGACCGTGAGATAGGTGCTAACAGTCTGCGGTGGACTCAGTAAGACGGCCCGGGAAATGTTTTGTGTACCCTAATGACTCGGAGTGACCCAAAGATGACTGCCTTATACATTTTCCCCTCAAGTGTCTCTGCATATCGTTTACACGCTGGAATGCTTTCCAGGCTATGAACCAGTGAAAGCTTGGCAGTTCCGAGAGCACCAATAATAAGGACGACTAACTTAACAGAATATTCTGGGTACAACCGCCAAAACCTCCTTATAAGGTCTTTATACCTCTCTTTTTTTTTCGTTCTCCTTGGCTGTGATGTTCGAGTCGGCTAGTGCTGAAAATTCGATAACGAGCATGGTTCAGTATATATGGCACTTCTCATTCTAAGCAATTGACTCTTTACCTTGGAGCGATAGGCTAATGCAGTAAGAGTGACAGAGATGGTAATCAATCACTCTTAGTGCCCCATTGTGCCTTTGGATTGTACCTCGTTCTCGCGTTAGTTGGATAACCAGATAGTATGTATCCTAGGTGCCAAGCCTTTAGTAGTTCATTACCAGACTGACGTGTTGAGTCCATCACATGCTTCAATCACCTATTTTACAGTCGTGAAACATATTCCACGGTTTTTCCTGGAACGGGTGTCATTTTTTTGAGTGGCATCCTCCCCCGGCGAAATCTCGCATAGTTTGTAAGATAAATTTTTCTACATATATATATATATATATATGGCTGGTGTTAGAACGCACTATACTCCTACCGAAAAAAGGCGACTTGTCCAACCCAGAGAATTACAGACCAATAACTTGTTTGAACACACTGTATAAGATCTTTACAGCTGTCCTAAACAACAGGATTGTTCGGCGAATTGAGCCTACTTTTCGGAATATTGAAATAAAATTTTTAGGGATACACTTCGGAATATCCTTCGACTGATAGAGCAAGAGGAATTTAAACATTTATTTTAAAAAAATTTCAATAATTTTTTCTGACGCTCTGCGCTTTTTTGACTTGTCTAATTTTGAAGGGGACCAGTAACATTTCGGGAGACATTTTCAGGTGGAAAACGACGATTTAGAAAAAAAATTCCTATATATATCCATCTAAAAATGACACCGGCTCCCAGTAGAACCGTGGTAAATCACACTTATAGCTACGTCTCACAACCATGAAACGGGTGGTCACAGGACACGATGAAATCACAACGACAGAGTGATATTTTGCCCAGGGACTGAGAGTGAATCCCGAGCGAGCCAAAAGTGAGCCTGCAAATGCGCTCTTCAAGGGATATATTCTGTGGGAGAACTGTAGCTTGCAAGAGGCGTCATCCAATCCCTCCAAGGTCGGAGTTATCCCTCCGCAAACATTTCGGGGAAAGATTCAAGCAGGCACGTATGTAGCGGGAAGGAATACCGAGAAGAGGACGTTCGCGCTGATCGAACTCTGTCCCCACTCTGGTATGGATGCGACCAGCAGGGGTTGGAAAGAGTGGATAGATCGGACTTCTTGAATCTCTATAGGATTCCAAACTTTAGTGAGCTGAATCTCAAGAGCAAATCCCCAATGCTGTTCTCAAGAGATCGATCTCTTAGTGAGTCACGATCTGGCAGTTTTAATGCATCTTTTCGGAAACAAACTGTGCTGGATAGCGCCACGTACAAAAATGCATTGACCGATGCATTTTTTTTATATAAATCATAATTCTTCAGTATTTATGGATATACCCACTCCGGTATGGATTTTCATTGTTAAAATCGTTTACTTCTTCAGGTACATAAGCAGCAAAGGAATTGTTTAAATAATTTCACAATTGTAGAAATAATACAGATTTCTTCGAATGAACGGATTGCCTAGAAAAAAAAAGATAAACATTTTATGTTACCAAATTCTCAAACGAGTTCAATGTTTTCAGTTACATTACTTTGCTTTCTGAGAATACTGCTAAATATTAAAACATTATTCAGTTTTGCACTTTTCGACAGATTCCTATATTTTCATTTACTACGCCGTTTTTGGAACAATATTCCAACATTTTTAAACAAGTTTGATATGGTTCAACCATTTAGTTTCTCTATTTTGTTGTCAGAACGCATTTTCTGCTTTCCGGCGATAAGAACCGCATACGGTCAATAAACTTAAATAAATGTTATATTTTGTACGGAAATAAATCGTATAAACGTGCCTATAAATATTGTAATCTGTCGAAAATACAACCCAGATCGAAATACACCACTGGTGCGGTGCTGGCCCAGTACAGATTGCCAGAGCCCCAGTATTGAGCATCTGTACTGTGCCAGTACTGGCTGGTAATGCTCCACAGTACTGGCGCGGTACTGCACAGCAGTACTGGTTCTGCACTAGCAAGCCGAAGTAAATATGAAAAATGATTAAAAAAACATTCCATTGCTTTTTAGGACCGTGCATTTATCATAATATGACTGCATATCGTCCAAATGTTATTTATAATTACAAAAGTGTAAATTTCAATCTTCTTGTTCAACTTTGGCGCCCACTATTGCTATACTCTAAACATATAACAAAAAAAGTTTTTAACCAATAAAAAATCGAATGTTTAAGAAAGTAGTTGAATTTTCAACCAAAGAAATAAATTTAAAACCGAAAAGAGTATTATTGTACAGAATAAGACGAATTTGCATGAAAATATACGAATCTTTAAACAATAATGGAAAATATTCAACTAAAAACGGAATAGTAAAATTTTCAGTAAAAAAAAATGTTAGCAACAAACAAAAAGAAAAGAAGTTTCAGCAAACTATTGAAATTTTCAACGAAATAAATGAATTGTCAACCAAAAATATGAATGTAAAAAAAAGGGAGGACCACAAAGACGTATTTTCAACTGAAAAAGAATTAATGTTGAAACAGAACAAGAACCAAATTTCACAAGATATTCAAGTTTTAAACCAAAAATGGTATATTAGTATTGAAGTATCTACCATCATCCATGTTTAGTTCGAAGATTTTTTTTTTTTTTTGTTGATCACTGGGGTTAATAATAAAAATCCACACTTATTTTGCAACGTTTCGTCAGCTTGGTTTGCTGACCTCTTTAGGCTTATAAGTTTAAATTAAAAAGTCACGTTGGTCATTAAAAATATAAAGTTGAAAAAGAATTCAACTAGTCTGCAATTAAAATTGATGTTTACACGTCGTCTGTGAGGTGATACGTTAAGAAGTAAAGATAACGAATCTGGATGATCACATTACAATCTGATAAATGCAAATGCAATAATTATTTACATACAAAATTCCGAAGCATTATCAGTTGTAGTATCGCTCGGAGAACGGAATAAAATAATGAACGCCTAAGATTGATATAACTATCAGTATTGTTCGACACTTAGCACCTGCGTAATTTTATTTTAATTTCTGAATATTAATCATGTTATAGATTTCATATATGTGTTCATATTAAGAAAGGTATAATCAATTGTAACTGTGAATACATATTACTTATTAATAAATTTCCAATAGTAAATGTAAATAATTAATACATAAATTACTGTGTCATTGCATTTATATTAAATAATAACATTAAATATCATTGAGATAAGTTTAAAATGCAACATTACCATTACTAAAAATTAATGTAATTTTTAGTAAATTAAGATCTCTAACGGAAATCAGCGATCTGCAGTTATAATTAAATCGTGAATATTGATGAACACAAAATCGATAACCGGTTAGCGAAATTGATAATTTTACAAGTTTTAGAGGCTAAAATTGTAAAACTGTATTTGAAACTTCTTGTGAAGACATATTCTGATATAATTTAGTTTTGGTGCAAATGGTTTCAGTCACCTACTTCTTAATTATCGTATTATTTGCAAAAAGTGACTCGATCTTTTTGACACTATATACGAGGGCAGTTTGATAAGTCAGTGACTTTTTGAATTTTTTTGAGCAGTAACTTTAAATGCACCACTGATCCCGTCAACGTCATCTTTTAATAGACTACTGTTTGCGTAAAAAACCATAACTGAAACCAAGGAAAGGCTTGATAAATGCGATGCGAACTCTGCACCATCACTTTGAATGGTTAATTAGTGGTTTATTGAGTTTCGTTGTGGTCGTACCAGCACACGTGACGCCGAACGTTAAGGTCGCCCAAAAGAGGTCATCACGCCAGAAATCGTGGGTAAAATCCATGGAATGATATTGGACGTTACGAGAATGAAAGTGCGTGAGTTGGCTGAGGCTGTGGCCATCACAACTAAGCGGGTACATCACATTTTACATGAATATTTGGACATGATAAAACTATCCGCGAGATGGGTGCCGCGATTGCTCACATTCGACCATAAGCGCACTTGTGTGCCCACTTCAAAGGTGTGTTTGGCGATGTTCAGCCGCAATCCGAACTAGTTTTTGCGTCGTTTCCTAGCCGTGGACGAAACATGGATCCACCACAACACACCAGAGACCAAGGAACAATAAAAAAGTTGGTTTCTCCGGGTGAACGTGCACCAAAGAAGGCCAAGGTGGGTCTGTCAGCCAACAAGGTCATGGCCACAGTTTTTTGGGATGCACGCGGTATCATTCACATCGATTACCTTCAGAAGGGTAAAACGATCAACGGCAAATATTATTCAGAGCTTTTGGACAGGATCGATATTGATTTAAAGCAAAAACGACCGCATTTGTCGAAAAAAAGTGCTGTTCCATCAGGAGATTTGGGTCGAATAAAGAGGTCATCACCGAAACAAACGCCTATTTTGAGGGCCTTGAGAAAACCTATTATTTGGAAGGAATAAAAAAAATGGAAAAACGCTGAAATAAATGTATCGAGCTAAAAGGAGATTTTGTTGAGAAGTAAAACGCTGATTTGCCGAAAAAAATCTTTTATTCGAAAAGTCACTGACTTATCAAACAGCCCTCGTACTTTCTGGTCAGGTACCTGCGAGCTTAGGCAGACCAACTGGAGTCAGCTCACTCACACTGAAGCTCATGAACAGACCGAAAAGTAGTAGAAAAAATTATTCCGGGACGAGCCTGATCATGCCTGGAAAGTGAGCAAAAAGTTTGCCGACCACTGGGCTAGACAGATGGTTAAGTACTACGTGAAACTTAAGCTTTTTTACGGATTAGCCAAGAAGGATTGAATTACACAGGCCGACGAAGTTTGACCAAATGTCAGAACCAGAAAACAGAGTTATGTAGCATCGCGATATTTTTTTTCGAAAAATTATAGCCAGAAACTTAAAGTATAAGCCTTGCCCTTTCAAATGGACTCTGGTTCGCTTAAATATCTTTTTTTCTTTTTCGAGATATTTGATTTTTGTGTTTACTAAACGTGAAGGTGTACAAAACATGAGGAATTCATGTAATTTAAAAACTTAAAAATTGAATATCTCAAAGAAAAAAAAATATATTTGAGCGAACCAAAGTGCATTTGAAAGGGCAAGGCTTATACTTCAAGTTTCTGGCTATAATTTTTCGAAAAAAAATATATCGCGATGCTACATAACCTCAAATATAGGCTAAAATCGCGATTTTTGCACATTTAGGTTAGGATATCTCAAAACCCTGACGTAATAGAGCAATATTGAGGCCAGATTCGTATTCAGCGCACTCAAAACCTTTGGACAAGTATACTCTGCTTTCTGGTTCTGAAACTTGTTGGCTTGTGTTATACGCCTGTAGGGTAGCTACGACAGCGCCACCAATTTGGAACTATTGGGAAGAAATTCGAATTTCAATTAAATATTAACGAAAAATGTTATAGTATGCAATCAATTTTAAACCGAAGATTAATATTTTCGATAAAAATGAATTGATATTCACTGCTTTTAACATAAACATTGCCCAAATAACTTCGAGATACCCAATAGTTTGCGTGTTAGATGGCGCTGTTGTCAAAGTCACAGAGGTAGCCTACAGGCGTATTGACAAACGTTATGCAGTAACAGTAACTATTATTTCTTTTCATTTCCAAAATCCTGTTTAATATTTCGTAGGGGTAATATTCCCGATAATGCACTTAAAATGCATATTAAAAGTGTAATCATTTGCCTTTACTTGTGTATTTTTCAAGCTACATGAATTTAAAAACTGACAACCCACTTAGAATTGCAGCTATTAATTCATTTTCAACTGCATTTCCTTGAAAATGCTTCATTAACCTTTTTTTTACATATGTTTTTATTATTATTATTATTATTATTATTATATCATTAAGCCGTTTCCCTTTCGGGGTAGGCGTGAATTGCTCGGTGGTAAGGATATGTAACATTTCTAGAATTCTGTAATGTAAATAATATAGAACCAAGTGATAGAACTGTTGTGTCAATAGAATATCATGCGTGTGACAAGAAGGGAACATAAAGGTCACATTGTTCTGTAACGCTGTTACTGTAAGGATATGTAAGTGTTCTGGAATTCTGTGATGTAACTAATGTAGAACAGAGTGATAGAACTGTTATGTCACTAGAATGTCACACGTGTTCCAAGAACGGATCATAAAGGTCACATTGTTTTGTAACGCTGTTACTGTAAGGATATGTAACAGTTCTAGAATTCTGTGATGTAACTTATGTAGAACAGAGTGATAGAACTGTTATGTCACTAGAATGTCACACGTGTTCCAAGAACGGAACATAAGGGTCACATTGTTCTGTAACGCTGTTACTGTAAGGATATGTAACAGTTCTAGAGTTCTGTGGTGTAACTAATATAGAACTGAGTGATGGAACTGTTGTGTCAAAAGAATGTCACGCGTGTTCCAAGAACGGAACATAAAGGTCACATTGTTCTGTAACGCTGTTACTGTAAGGATATGTAACATTTCTAGAATTCTGTAATGTAAATAATATAGAACCAAGTGATAGAACTGTTGTGTCAATAGAATGTCACGCGTGTGACAAGAACGGAACATAAAGGTCACATTGTTCTGTAACGCTGTTACTGTAAGGATATGTAACAGTTCTGGAATTCTGTGATGTAACTAATGTAGAACAGAGTGATAGAACTGCTATGTCAATAGAATGTCACAGGTGTTACAAGAACGGAACATAAAGGTCACATTGGTCTGTAACGCTGTTACTGTAAGGATATGTAACAGTTCTAGAATTCTGTAATTTAACTAATATAGAACAGAGTGATAGATCTGTTGTGTCAATAGAATGTCACGCGTGTTACAAGAACGGAACATGAAGGTCACATTGTTCTGTAACGCTGTTACTGTAAAGAATATGTAACAGTTCTAGAATTCTGTGATGTAACTGATATAGAACAGAGTGATAGAACTGTTGTGTCAATAGAATGTTACGCGTGTTTCAAGAACGGATTTTTTTTGTCTTTTCTTATAGTTGAACATTTCAAGAATATATTCCCAAAATTTAAAGTCGGTCAGAGCAAAACTCTTCAAGTTATTGACTAGTTAGTCTCCTCTCCTTTAAAACTGTAGCTCCGACAGCTGCGGGCTGTCAGAAAGGCAGCGCTGCAGGGAGACTACTCTATGGAGTGGGAATCGATGATTGAGCGTAAGTTGAAAACAAAACATTTTTTTTCTCACTTTTTTTAGGTATTAAAACTTTAAATTCAATTTTCTCAAAACCGCTTTTGAAAAGTCCGTGTTCACTGCCATTTAAGAACTACATTACCTATTCATTTCAAACTTGATAACACTTTCTAAATGTAAAATACCTCCCCCCAAAGTTTAGTTTTAGAAAGTTTTTTACATTAAGGGGGTTTCCTACTAACAAAATGGTGGAATTTTTCGTAAAAAATAGCAGTTTTCACTTGAAATGTCCACAAAAAATTTAAAAATAAAAGAAATAATAATCAGAGAACGTTGGAGGAAGGATTCAATGATACTTTGACTAACTTTTAATGGATTTTGATTTCAGATAATTTCCAGCTGAGATACAATGAACACTGCAAATCGTTTACTTCTAAAAACGTTCTTGGAAGAGCTCCGTCACCGGCTTGTTTGTCGATATATTCGCATAAACAAATTTGACAATGTTGTTGAAACTATACTTAATAATGTACAAAAGGTTTAAATAAATTTTCTCAATCCATATTTATAAAAAATATTCACAAAAAATGTATTTCTTTCACGCTAAAACCCTTACCCTTCATAAAAAAAGTTCCAATAATCCAGTGGTTTTCATGTAAAGTCTTACACCAGCCTTGATATATTCTCCACCAAAGCTACAGGCGAGCGGGACTCACCCCTAAAATGACCGAGTAGTGACCACGGTCGTTCTAGTCGCTAAGACCAGTTCTACTTCATGTTTTCGAGGTTGCTGAACACGAATCTGAAGTTATTTGTTTTATTAAAATGCCGAAACATTGAAAAAAATGCAATTTAGTGCAAAATGAGGAAAACATAATTTACATTCTTTTTGATACTCAACTCGCTTTACATCAGGCAATTATTTATATTTCTTTTTTGAACTTGTAACCACTTATTCTTTAAGGTATTACCTACAAAATGAGCCCCATCCGAAGTCTCCAAATCCATTATTTGGATCAATTTTTACTGTCGCAAAAGTTGAGTGACGAAGTTTCGAATTACCAGTAAATAGCTATGAAGTATTAAAATAAAGTATGTAAAGAAGTTTATTGGAAAATTTGAGGGCTTTATATTCAATAGAAAAAAAGAAATACGAGTTCAAAGCTAAGCGCTGAGTACGGACGCGCTAGTTTGGCGCGCAGTGATTAACGCGGCAGGCGTCTATAGGAGCTTGAATAATGTTATCTAGCTCGACCGCTTGATATATATCGCTTTAAATCTTTTGAAACACATTGAAACTATTCGTTTATTTTATGTGCATTGACACATGAATCGCTACAGTTATAAACATCGCAGCATTTTATTATTTTATATAAATAAAATAAATAAATATAAAATATATTTTATTATATTATTATTATATAATAATACAATATATAATTTTACCACCGAGCAATTCACGCCTACCCCGAAAGGGAAACGGCTTAATGATATAATAATAATAATAATAATAAATTGGCACAGTGAATTTGTTTGTAAAAATGGTTTAAATGATTATTAATTCTTGTAAATTTGCAAAGTATCGTATCAAACAGTTACCGCAAAAGCATTCTTAATTTATTTGTTTTAATTCAGCCTATTCGTTGAAAAATATAAAAACTCTGAATTTGTTTATAGAAATTGTTTAAACAATTAATAATGCTTCAAAAGTTGCTAAGTATCATATCAAACAGTCACCGAAAAAGCATTCTTAATTTATTCCGTTAAAAAAAGTAAGCCTGTTCGTTGACAAATAGCCAAACTGTGAATTTTTCTTTTAAATTGCCAAATACCATATTAAAAAATGAATCAAAGGAATCGTATATACACCGAAGTAAATGCATATACTTCCCCTAAGCATCTTAGAAAAACAAACATCTCGAGTTCAAATAAACACACATCGCCTTATGACAACTTATGACAACTTTCATCCAAGTAGTTGAATTTTCAAACAAATTGTTAAATTTTCAACGAAAAAAGATCAATTTTAAACAAAAAATGGAATAGTTCAATTTTTAGTTTGAACAATTAATTCTTAAACATAAAAGAATTTTCGATCAAAAGAGATGAATTTTCAACCAAATAGTTGAATTTACAACAAAAAAGGTGCATTTTCAACGAAATAGTTGATTCCTCAACCAAAGAAGATTAATTTCCAACTAAATAGTTGAATTTTTTTATCCAACAAAAGTTGAAATTTCTACTAAAACGGATGAATTTTTAATCCAAAAAGGCGAGTTTGATAAAAAATAGTTGAATTTTCAAACAAGAAAGATTTCATGTGAATGTTCAACACCAAAATATGAATTTTCAACGAAACAATTGAATCCTCAACAAAAGAAAATTAATTTCCAACCAAGCAGTTGCATTTTTACCCAAAAAAGATTAAATTTATACTAAAACGGATGAATATTTAATCCAAAAAAGCGAATTAAAAAAAATAGTTGAATTTTCAAACAAGAAAGATTTCTTTTGAATTTTCAACATCAAAATATGAATTTTGGACGGAATATTTGAATCGTCAACCAAAGAAAATTAATTTCCAACTAAATAGTTGCATTTTTATCCAAAAAATATGAAAGTTATACTAAAACGGATGAATTTCTAATTCGAAAAGGCGAATTTAACCATTTTTTTTTATTTAAAAAAAATGAATTTTCAAAGGAATAATTGGATCCTTGACCAAAAAGGATGAATTTAACAAAATTGTTGAATTTTGAACCGAATAATAAAATTTGTAACTAAAAATATAATCTTCAGCAGGAACCAATTGCGAAAAAAAAAGAAATATAATGTAAATAAATTACTAACGATCAAGAATATGATATGAGGGTAAGATTTTAAAAATTTAAATCGAAGATTCGAAATGACTTTTGGATCCATTTCTTTACCAGAAAAAGAAGTAATTTTGATTTTTGAAATTGTAAAATGTAATCTAAATAAATCAAGCCAGTTTTATGTAAAATGACATTTTTTTTATTGTGAAAAATCCGATATTTCAAACGTGTCTAAATTCAAATTTATTCCAAATTCGAATAAAGGACTGCACACATCTAGTTCAAAACTAAATTATTCACCGAGAAAAGGAAGGAAAGTATCTAAAGGAAAACCATTTGTTATAAAAAGTGATCTGAAGCGAATACAAGTTTTATAAACAGATCGATATCCTTTCATCATCAATCTAAATTTTCCGTATTATTAAATCGTTCTGCGTTATGCAATACCTAAATTCTATTACAAATTCAATTATTTCGCTTGCATCAAAATGGACTTTATAATTGATTCATTAGAGCTCGGGGAAGCTTTAACATTGACTCGAATCAATTTGATTATTATTAGCACACATTCGAATAGAATTAATTTTCGAACAATTAACAGAACCTACATTGTCTATTAGGGGGCCTCCCATAAACGACGTTACCAATTTGAGGGGTGGGTGGGGGGGTCACGCTAAAATCTACGGTTGGAAACGGGGGAGGGGGATCAAGTCGAAATAACGTTACGAACTTAGATAACATAAGTACGTTTCCAGATGATCAATTTCTTAAAGAATTCTTTTTTTCTCTGTTTTCAGAGGCATACCCTTTGCGAAATACTTTTGAAATATTCGGTAATATTTGTGAAATTCTTGAAATCTTTGTGAAATATTTGATAAACAATTGAAATCTTTTTGAAATCATTCAAATCGCTTAAATCGATCTGAAATCTCTGTAAAATAATATAAGTCTTTGTGAGGTCTTTTGAATCTATCCGAAATCTTTGCAAAATATTTGTGCAATATTTGTGAAATCTTTGTGAATTCTTTTAAAGTCCTTGCGAAATATTTGAAATGTTTTTGAAATATTCGGTAATATTTATGAAATTATTAAAATCTTTGTGAAATATTTGAGAAATTATTGAAGTCTTTGTGAAGTTTTTTAACCTATCCGAAATCTTTGTGAAATCTTTGGGAAATCATTGAAATCTTTGTGAAATCATTCAAATCGCTTAAATCGATCTGAAATCTTTGTAAAATAATATAAGTCTTTGTGAGGTCTTTTGAATCTATCCGAAATCTTTGCAAAATATTTGTGCAATATTTGTGAAAGTGGAAAAGTTAAATTTTCAGTAAAGAAAATTATTTCTCTACAAAATAGTAAAATTTTCAAATAAAGAGATGAATTTTTAACTAAAATGACGAATCTGCAACTAACAAAAAAGAATTTTTTAAAGCATAGTTCAACTTTTAATAAAAAAATACGAATTTTTGTGAAAGTTTCGTATTTTTGGGTTCAAAATTGAACAATTTTGTTAAAAAGTCATCATTGTTTGTTAAAAATATAACTGTTTTGTTGAAAATTAGTTTTTTTTTGTGTTGAAAATTAAACTATTTGGTTGAAAATTTACTTTACGGTTGAAAATTTAACTGTTTTGTAGAAAATTCGTGCTTTTGGCTTAAAGATTTAACAATTTAGTAAAAAAATCGACTATATGATTGAAACTTCAAATGTTTTGATGAAAATGAACTTTTTTGTTGAAAATGCAACTAATTAATTTAAAGTTGAACTTCTTTGTTGAAAAATGCATTTTCTTGGTTGAAGATTAGGTCGGGACAAAAAAGCAAAATTTTGGAAATTTGCAGCCCTATCAGAGATTTATTAATGTTTAGTAAACCCCTGTTTTCAAAAAATAATTTTAAACCCTACAGAAAATATAGAGAATATTTTCTAGTATAGAATATTAAATTTGTTCTAAAGTGAGTTTTTGATTTTTTTAATTATTCCTTTTCAAACTTTTTTCTAGGGCATTGTCAGTAGAAACGTTCTCAAAAAATACTCTGATTTTCAAAAATTTGTTTTTTCGACCCACCCTATTAAAGATTCATAATTTTAGTTGGAAATTCATCTATTTTGTTGAAACTTCATCTTTTTTGGTAAAAAATCAATCTTTTTGGTTGAAAATTGAACTATTTGTTGAAAAATTCATCTATTTTGTTGAAAATGTAATATTTTTACTTGAAATACTAGCAATTAGAAGAGTTTCAATTTGAATTTCATATTATTACCTATATTGATTTTATTAAAAAAAAAAAATTTATTGATCTATTTTCATTCTCGATTTTAGATGTTTCAGGAAAATTTTTTCAAATTAAATATGGAAAATGAATTTTTAACAAAACAGTTGAATTTTCAACAACAAAGTTCATTGTCAACCAAGTGGTGGAATTTTAAACTAAAGATGATCAATTTTCAACTAAAAATGGAATAGTTACATTTTCAATTTAAAAAATTGATTTTCAACTTAAAAACGAATTTTCAACAAAATAGGTAAATTTTCAACCAGAGATGGATCTTCAACTAAAAAAATTAATGTTAAAGAAGGTTATTTTCTTGCAAATGTAACTATTTTGTTGTTAGTTCGTCTCTATGTCTTGAAAGATAAACAATATGATTAACATTTTTTGTCTTTGTTTGGTCGAACATTATTCAATATTTTTTGATGATAATTTTTTTTTTTTTTTTTTTTGAAAATACATTTTCTTGTATAGAAATTTAATCATTTATTATTAAATATTCTACTACTTGGTTAAAAGTATGAAATTAATTTTGTTATTGATAATTTATCATTTCAGTCGAAAGTTCATCTTTTTGGTAAAAAATGTACATATTTTGTTAAAAATTCGTATTCTTTATTAGAAAATGGACTGTCTTGACTAACAATTAATCTATTTTGGTTGAGGATTTATCTTTTTTACTCAAAGTTCAACTATTTGGTTGAAAATTAACATTTTTGTTGAAAATTCATATTCTTGGGTGAAAAATTCGTTCATCTCCTTGGCTTTAAAATTAAACAATTGGTGGAAAACTTTTTTTTTCTTTCTGGACTGAAACATTTTTTTTTTTAATTAAACTACTTTGTTCCCAATTTATCTCTTTGTCTTGAAAATTAAACCATTGTGTTGATTTTTTTTTCTTTCTTGATTGAAAAGTATTTTTGGGTTTAAAATTCAACTATTTTTTTGATAATTTATTATTATTTTTTTTTGAAAATTTATCTCTTCAAGTAGAAATTTCATCTTCTATGGTTTAAAACTCAACTTTTTGAAAGTAGAACTGCTTTGTTAAGAATTCATTCTTTTGGTAGAAAATTCATCATTTAAGTTGAAAATTTATTTATTTGGTTGAAAATGTAACTAATTTTTTGAAAATTTTATTAAATTTTATTGAAAATTCATTTTTTTTGGTTAAAAATGCCTCATTTCAGTTGAAAGTTCATCTCGTTGGTTGAAAAATGAACTTTTTGGTTCAAAATTCGTCTTTTTTGATTAAAAATTAATAATTTCAGCCAAAAATGTAACTATTCCATTTTCGGTTAAAAATTTATCTTTTGTATTGAAAATTCTACTATTTTGGTCTATTTTGGTAGAAAATTCATCTTTTTTGTAAAAAATTCAACTACACTTGGTTGAAAGTTGAACTATTTTATTAAAAATTCAATTTTTTAGTTTGAAATTCATCATTTTGGTTTAAAATTCATCTATTTGGTTGAAAAATGAACTATTTGGTTAAAAATAATGATTTTCAACTGAAAATTCAACTATTCTATTTTTTCTCAGAAATTTATCTTTTTTAATGGAAAATTCAACTACTTGGTTGAAAATTCATGTATTTTGTTGAAAAGTCATCCATTTCGGTAGCAAAATAATCTTCTTGGTTGAAAATTCATCGTTTTATGTTGTAAATTCAGTTGAGCACTTTATTAAAAATTCATTTTTTTTGGTTGAAGATCTAACAGACATTTAGAAGGTTAAAAATTTTTCGAAATTGTTAAAAAAATTTGAAATTTGAGAATATTTCAAAAAAATTACAAAAAAAAATGTAAATTTTTGAAGATTTCAAAAAAATGTTGAAGCTTTTCAAAAATTTTAAAAGAAAAAGAAATTTAAAAAACAAATTTTTAAAGAAAATTTAAAAAGATTTCAAAACATTCCAAAACATTTCTACAAATGCCGATAAAGATGTGGAAGATTTAAGAGCAATTTTTTTTTAATTTTTAAAAAAATTTCAAAATAATTCGAGTCAGTTTAAAAAATGTTTATTTGTACAACTTTCAAAAGTCTTAAATATCTTTCAAACTGACTCGAATTTTTCCTAAAAGATTTTGAATTATTATCTAAAATTTCGAAAAATAATGGGAAAGATTTTCAAGCAAAATCTTTGAATGAACAAGATTACAAAGGTTTATGAAAAATGCGAGTTATTTTAACACATTTCGAAGTTTTAAAAAGATTCAAAGTTAATTTAAAAGTTGAAAATATTTTTAAAGTTTTAAAAAGTGTACATTTTTGAATATTAAAAAAAAATTGAAGCCCTTTAAGGATTTTGAAAGGATTCACGATAATAGTTTAAATGTTTTTGAAGTAGTTAAAAGAAGAATTTGAAAATATTTCAAAAAATTTAGAACAGAATGTAAATTTTTGAAGATTTCGGAAAAAATTTCGAAGTTTTTTAAGAAATTTAAAAGGCATAAAGAAAATAAAAATACTTTTTTTTTGAATTCCTGGGAAAATTTAAATCGATTTTTTAATTTTAAAATAAATTTTAAGAGAAAATTAACAAAGATTTCAAAAGATTTCAAACTATTTTCCAAAATTTCGAAAAAGAATGGGAAAGATTTTCAAGCAAAATTTTTCTATTAGAAGGATTGCGAAATTTGATAAAACATTTGAAAAAAAATTCAAAAGGTTTCACGATAATAAAAAATATTTCTCATAATTCAGGGGATAATTTATCGAAGATTTTTTAGTCAATAGAGAGAGTAAATGACTAACAAATTGTTGAATTTTCAACAAAAAAGATGAATTTTCAACAAATAAGATTAATTTCCTACCAAAAAGACCGAATTTTCAACCAAAAACAATACATTTTCAACAAAAAATTTGGAAATAAAAATTTTGAAGCTTCTTAAGCATTTTGAAAAATTTCACGATGATAAAAAATACTTCTTGAAGTTCATAGAGTAATTTTAACTGATTTTGTTATTTAAAAAAATTACTTTCTGAGTGAATATTCAAAAAAACTTTTAAACATTTCGAAAGATTTCGAAAATTGTCAAAACAGAATCTGGAAGAGTTGAAGAAAATTTTCTTTATTTTTCAGAATTTTAAAAACATTTTTGGAAAAATTCGAATAATTTTTAGATATATTTAGAATGTTTAAATGTTTTGGAAATTACTAAAAAAATATTTTAAAATTTGAAAAGATTTACAAAACTTCAAAACAAAATTTAAATTTTTGTAAATTTCGAAGAATATTAAATAATCAATGAAACAAAGTTGTTCAGCATTTTGATATACAAAGTGTAATGTGCAGAATTTTGGAAGATTTCAAAAATAAAGAAACTCTTCAAGAACTTTAAAAGCTTTTAAGGTAATAAAAAAAAATTTCTTAAAATTCCTTGAAAAATTTAAATTGATTTTTCATTTGAAAAGAATAATTTTAGAAGAAAACTAACTAAGATTTCAAAACATTTTCATTTTTGATTATTTCTTAAAATTTCGAAAAATAATATTGTCGATTTTAAAGCCAAATTTTTCAATTGGCAAGATTACAAAGTTTTACAGAAAAATGTTATCAAGTTTAACAGACATTTAGAAGTTTTAAGAAGATTCAAAATTTGAAAACATTTCAAAAAAGTTAGAAAAAACATACATTTTTGAATATTTGTAAATAAAAATTTTGAACCTTCTTAAAGATTTAAAAAGTTTTGACGATAATAAACAAAAATCTTGAAATTCCTTGGGAAATGTAACCTGATTTTTTATTTTGAAAATAGATTTTAGGAGAAAATTGACAAAGATTTTAAAACATTTGAAATTATTTCCTAAGATTTGAAAGAATAATGTGGACGATTTTATAGCGAAAATTTTCAATTAGCACCATTATGAAGTGTTATAAAAAAATCGAGGTTTAAGAGATATTTAAAGGTTTAAAAAAAATTAAAAAGATTTTTAGAAAGTTGAAAAAATTTACATTTTTGAATATTTAGAAATAAAAATCTTGAAGCTTCTTAAGGATTTTAAACGGTTTCATGATAATAAAAAAATGTTCTTAAAATTCATGGGAAAATTTAAACTGATATTTTATTTTGAAAAATTAATGTCAATAGAATGTGAACATTTTTTTTTTAATATTTCAAGAGATTTCTACAATTTTCATAACAGAATCTGGAAGATTTGAAGACAATTTTTGTAATTTTGCAGAATTAAAAAAAAATTTGGAATAATTCAAATAATTCGAAAAGAGATTCAGAAGATTAAAAAGTGTTGGAAATGGTTACAAAAATTTGAAATTTGAAAATATTTCCAAAAAATTTAAACAAAAAAATGTAAATTTTTGAAGATTTAGAAAAAATTTGGAAGCTTTTTAAGAAGTTTAAAAGAAACAGAAATTAAAAAAATCTTGAAAAATCCTGTTGAAAATTATGTATTTTGTTGAAAATGCGTCATTTTTTATAGAAAATTAACCTTTTTGGTTGAAGATTCAACTATTTGGTTGAAATTTTTTTTTTTGTGGTTGAAAATGAATCTTTTTCGTTAAATATTCTTCTTTTTGGTTTAAAATTTAACTATTTTGTTAAAAATTTGTTGCTTTTTTGTTGGTTAAATAATTATTTTGTTGACCGAAAATATTACTATTCCATTTGTGATCGAAAATTGATATTTTTTAGTTGAAAATTCAACTATTTCGTGGAAATTTATTCTTTTTGGTAGAAAGTTAACCTTTTATCTGAGTAGAAATGCAACTGGTTGAAAATTAAATTGTTTTGGTCGAAGATTCAATTATTTTGTTAAAAATTCGTCTATTTTTGTTGATAATTTTTTTTTTACTGAAAATTTAAATATTCCATTTTCGGTTCAAAATTATGCTTTTTTTAGTTGATAATTAAACTATTTGTTAGTATATTGGTGTATTTAATTGATAATTCGTATTTTTAAGTAGAAAATTAATCTTCTAGGCTGAAAATTCGACTATTTGGTTGAAAATTAATTTTTGTCACTAAAAATTCAACTATTCCATTTTTTGTTGAAAATTTAACTAGTTCTTTAAAAAATTAAGTTTTTTTTTTAAATTCATTCTTTTTTTTTGCTGTACATTTTTTTTACTTAAAATTTAAATATTCTATTTTTAGGTTACAAATGTTATCTTTTTTTTTAGTTGAAAATTAAACTATTTGCTGATAAATTGGTGTATTTTGTTGATAATTTGTATTTTGAAGTAGAAGATTATTCTTCTTAGCAGAAAATTCGACTGTTTGTTTGAAAATTAATTTTTTTAACTAAAAATTTAAGTATTCCATTTTTTGTTAAAAATTATTATTTTTTCTCAAAATTTAAATATTCCATTTTCGGTTCAAAATGATCTTTTTTTTAGTTGAAAATTAAACTATTTAATGATAAATTGGTGTATTTTGTTGATAATTCATATTTTTAAATAGAAAATTAATCTTCTTAGCTGGAAATTCGACTGTTTGGTTGAAAAATAATCTTTTTTGGTTAAAAATTCAACTAGTTCATTAGAAAATTCTGTATTTTGTTAAAAATTTGTCCTTTTTGATTGAAAATTCAACTATTTGAATATTCGTCTTTTTGGTTTAAAATTGAAATATTTTGTTGAAATATGGTTGCTTTTTTGTTGATCAAATATTAATTTTGTTGACTGAAAAATTTACTATTTCATATGTAATTGAAAATTGATATTTTTTAGTTGAAAATTCAACTATTTGGTGGAAAATTATTCTTTTTGGTAGAAAGTTAACCTTTTTCCGAGTAGAAATGCAACTGGTTGAAAATTATTTTGTTTTGCTTGAGGATTTAAGTATTTTATTGAAAATTCGTCTTTTTTTAAATCTTTTTTTACTCGAAATTTAAATATTCCATTTTTTGTTAAAAATTACCTTTTTTAGTTGAAAATTAAACTACTTGATGGCAAATTTTTGCATTTTGTTGGTAATTCGTATTTTTAAGTGGAAAATTGTTATTCTTAGCGGAAAATTCGACTGTTTGTTAAAAATTAATTTTTCAAACTATTTCATTTTTTATTGAAAATTGATCTTATTTAGTTGAAAATTCAACTAGTTCATTAGAAAATTCTGTATTTTGTTGAAAATTCGTCCTTTTTGATAGAAAATTAACCGTCTTGTTTGAAGATTCAACTATTTGGTTGAAAATTTGTGTTTTGTGGTTGAAAATTAATCTTTTTCTTTCAATATTCGTCTTTTTAGTTTAAAATTTAACAATTTTGTTGAAAAACTGTTGTTTTGTTGTTGGTTAAATATTAATTTTGTTGACTGAAAATTTTACTATTCCATCTGTAATTGAAAATTTATATTTTTTAGTTGAAAATTTAACTATTTGGTGAAAAATTATTCTTTTTGTTAGAAATTTAACTTTTTATCTGAGTACAAATGCAGCTGGTTGAAAATTAATTTGTTTTGGTTGAAGATTCGACTATTTTGTTAAAAATTCGTCTTTTTTTGTTGAACATTTTTTTTTTATTGAAAATTTAAATATTCCATTTTTGGTTCAAAATTATTGTTTTGAAAATTAAACTATTTGATGGTAAATCGGTGTATTTTCTGGATAATTCCTATATTTAAGTTGAAAATTAATCTTCTTGGTTGAAAATTCGACTAGTTGGTTGGAAATTAATGTTTTTTACTAAAAATTTAACTGTTCCATTTTTTGTTGAAAATTGATATTTTTATTTGAAAATTCGACTAGTTCTTTGAAAAATTAAGTTTTTTTGTTGTTGAAAATTCATTCTTATTTTTGCTGAACATTTTTTTTACTTAAAATGTCAATATTATATTTTTAGGTTAAAAATTGTCTTTTTTTTAGTTGAAAATTAAACTATTTGCTCGTAAATTGGTGCATTTTGTTGATCATTCGTATTTTGAAGTAAAACATTATTCTTCTTAGCGGAAAATTCGACTGTTTGTTTTATAATTAATTTTTTTAATTAAAAATTTAACTATTCCAGTTTTTGTTGAAAATTGATATTTTTTAGTTAAAAAGTCAACTAATTCATTAGAAAATTATGTATTTTGTTGAAAATTCGTCCTTTTTGATAGAAAATTAACCTCTTTGTTTGAATAGGCTTGGCGCGGAATTTGAAATTGTGGGTTGCTTTTCTTTCTGGAGCAGGTGGTTCAGGTTGAGTGGGACTGCATTGGACACAACTTTTTTTTTATTAATTTGAAAGAAGGCATTTCTTCACGATAATCAAAGTGGATGAATTTTTATAGGAGAAGAATAATCGTTTGTAAAAAAACGATGTATTTTTAAACACATTGGTTAATTCTCAACTACAAAGGGAACATTTTCAAGTAAGAAAAGACGAAGGAATTTTCAAGGAAATTATTCAATTTTTAACTATGGAAAAGTTATATTTTCAGATGAAAAATTGAATTTTCAACAAAATAATTTAATTTTCAATGAAAGAAAGAAATTTTCAACTATAAAGATAAATTTATATTCAGAACTGGAACAGGTAAATTTTTAGTTTAAAACAATTGATTTTCAACCAAAAAAAAATCAAATTTTCAACAAAATTGTTAAATTTTCAACTATAGAAATAAATTTTAAACTACAAAGATACATTTTTAAACAAAAAATCGAACAGTTAAATTTTCCGTGAAAAAAAATGTTCAACCAAACAAAATCAAATTTTTAACAAAATTGTTACATTTCCAACAATAGAAATAAATTTTCAAAAAAACAAAAAAAATTCTCAACTAAAAAGATAAATTTTTAAAACAAAAATAGTACAGTAAAATTTTCCGTGAAAAAAAAAGAAATAATTTTCAACCAAACAAAATCAAATTTTTAACAAAATTGTTAAATTTTCAACTATAGAAATAAATGTTGAAAAAAAATTCAACTAGAAAGATAAATTTTTAACAAAAAATGGAACAGTTAATAGTTAAAAGATTTGATTTTCAACCAAACAAAATCAAATTTCCAACAAAATTAATAAATCTTCAACCATAGAAATTAATTTTTAACGAAAAAAAATATTTCAACCAAAATAGGAAAAGTTAAATTTTCAAGTAAGAAAATTGAATTTTCAACAAAATAGTTCATTTTTCAATGAAAACAATAAATTCTCTACTAGAAAGATAAATTTTAAAACCAAAATTGGGTCGGTTAAATTTGTCGTAAAAAAAAAATTTTCCACCAAAAAAAAATTAAATCAAAAAAAAATCGACAAAATAGATCAATTTTCAACAAAAGAAATAAATTTTCAACTAAAAAGATACATTTTTAAACCAAAAATGGAACAGTTAAATTTTCCGTGAAAAATAAAATTTCAACCGAACGAAATCCAATTTTTAACAAAATTGTTAAATTTTCAACTATAGAAATAAATGTTCAAAACAAAAAAAATCAAAAAAAATTGTTAACTAAAAAGATGAATTTTTAAACCAAAAATAGAACAGTAAAATTTTCCGTTGAAAACATTAATTTTCACAACAACAATAAATCACATTTTCAATCAATTTTCAGATAAGAAAATTGAATTTTTATAAAAATAGTTCAATTTTCAACGAAAAAAAGGAATTTTCAATTAAATATTTCAATTTTCAATTAAATATTTCAATTTTCAACGAAAGAAAAAAATTTGCAACTAAAAAGATAATTTTTTTAAACCAAAAACGGAACAATTAAATTTTTAATTAAAAAAATAATAATTTTCAGTTGAAAAAAAAAATTTAACCAAAAATGGAAAAGTTACATTTCCAGATAAGAAAATTGAATTTTCCACAAAATAGTTCAATTTTCAACCAAGAAAATACATTTTTAACCAAGAATGGAACAGGTAAATTTTTAGTACAAAAAATTTGATTTTCAACCAAACAAAATCAAATTTTCATCAAAATTGTTAAATTTTCAACTATAGAAATAAATATTGAACAACAACAAAATTTCAACAAAAAATGGAAAAGTTACATTTTCAGATAAAAATATTGAATTTTCAACAAAATAGTTCAATTTTCAACAAAACATAATCAAATTTTTAACAAAATTTTTAAATTCTCAACTATTGAAATAAATAAAAAAAAACAATTTCAACTAAAAAGATGAATTTTTAAAACAAAAATGGAACAGTTAAATTTGTAATTAAGAAAAATAATTTTCAACCAAACAAAATAAAATTCTCAACAAAATTGTGAAATTTTCAACTATAGAAATAAATTTTCAATTAAAAAAAAAATGAACCAAAAATGGGAAAGTTACATTTCCAGATAAGAAATTTGAATTTTCAAGAAAATAGTTTAATTTGCAACAAAAAAAAATCAATTCTTAACCAAAAATGTAAAAGGTAAATTTTTATTTTAAAAAATTTGATTTTCAACCAAACAAAACAAAATTTTCAATAAATTTTCAGATAAGAAAGTTGAATTTCCAAAAAAATAGTTTAATTTTCAACGAAAGAGATGAATTTTCAACTAAAAATTTCAATTCTCCACAAAATAAACCAATTTTCAACTAAAAAGATAATATTTTAAACCAGAAATGGATCAGTTAAATTTTTAATTAAGAAAAATAATTATCAACCAAACAAAATAAAATTTTCAACAAAATTGTGAAATTTTCGACTATACAAATAAATTTTCAACTAAAACAAAAGAAAATTTTTCAACCAAAAATGGAAAAATTTAATTTTCAGATTAGAAAATTGAATTTTCAACAAAATTGTTCAATTTTCAATTCAGGAAATAAAGTTTCAACTGTAAAGATACATTTTTAAACCAAAATTGGAACAGTTTAATTTAAATAGTTGGATTTTTATCCAAGAAAAATCAAATTTCTACTAAAACAGATGAATTTTTAAATAAAAAAAAAAATTAAATTTGGAAAAAAAATTGAATTTTCGACCAAAAAATATTTTAGTTTGACTATTCAACATTAAAATATGAGCTTTGAGCAAGAAGTCAATTTTCTACAAAGATACCTGAATTTTCAACCTCATAAGACAAATTTTCAACAAAATAGTTGAATTTTTAAACATAAAGGATGACATTTTAACAAAATTATTGAATCTTCAACCAAATATTTACATTTTCATTAGAAAATTATCAAATTTGTAATAAAACAGATGAATTTTAATGTCAAAAAGACACATTTTCAAAAAAGTAGTTAGAGTTTCAGCCAAAGAGATGAATTTTCAACTAAAAATAATGAATCTTCAACAAAAAAATGAATTTCTACACAAAGTCGTTCAAACAAAATTTCGAAATAAAATAATTGAATCCTCAAGCAAAGAAGAATAATTTTCAAACAAACAGTTGCATTTTTATCCGAGAAAAATGAATTTTTACGTCAAAAAGTCAAATTTAAAACAAAATTGAATTTTTATCCAAAAGATAATTTAATTTTCCTATTTAACATTAAAATATAAGTTTTAAACAAGAATTTAATTTTCTACGAAGACAATTGAATTTTCTACCCAAAAAGATGAATTGTCAACCAAAATGGATGAGTATTTTAAGAAAATTATTGAATCTTCAACCAAATCGTTGCATTTTTATCCAAAGAGATGAAATTTCTACTGAAGCAGAAGATATTTTTAATCAAAAAATCAAATTGAAAAAAAATTTTGAATTTTCATTAAAGAAGATTTTAGTTTGATTATGAAACATTAAAATATAAGTTTTAAACAAAAAGTCAATTTTCTACGAAGATACCTAAATTTTCAACAAAACTGATGAATGGTTAGCCAAAATAGATGACTTTTTAACCAAATTTTTTAATTTTCAACCAAATAGTTGGATTTTTATCCAAGAAAGATCAAATTTGTACTAAAACAGATTGATTTTTCACCAAAAAAGATAAATTTTTAACAAAATACATGAATTTTCCACCAAAAAGGTGAATGAGTCACCAAGGAGAATAATTTTCTGCCATAAATGACAAAGTTTCTACAATATACACACATTTTTCACTAAATAATTTAATGTTCAACTGAAGAAAGTAAATGTCCAACCAAACACAAGTAATTAAAATTTTCAATAAAAACAAAATAATTTTAAAAAATGTTAACAAAATAGTTAAATTTTGGAAGAAAAAAGATCTAAGACAAGGTCTTTTATCAACGCAATGAAACAATATTTCAGATACAAGCTTAGCATTTTCAAATTTATTTATTTTGAACAAAAAAATGAAGTTTCTATCATAAAACATGACTTTTCAACACAATACTTGCATTTTGAACAAAGTAATTAATTTTCAACAAAATACTTGAATTTTCAACAAAATGATATAGTTTTCAACAAAATAATTGAATTTTTAACAAAATAATTGAATTATCAACCTAGAAAGACAAATTCTCAATAAAAAAGTGAAATAGTTGAGATTACAACCAAAAAATATAAAAATTTCGTCTGAAAAATGAATTTTATAACCAAAAAGACGAATTTTTAACAAATAAAGAATTTTCAGTTATGAAGAAAAAAGTTTACCTGAATTGTTGAATCTTAAAGCCAAAAGACGAGTTTTCTATGTAAAAATCAAATTTCCAATCGGAAAATATGAATTTTCAGTAAAAGAATTAATTTTCAACAGAAGTAGGTCAATTTTTAAACAAAGAGACAATCCTTCTTTCAAATAAAAAAATAAATAACAAAATTTCAAGAAAGTAGTTCAGCTTGTACCCACGCAGTTGAATTTTCAGTTAAAAAATATCAATTTTCAACAAAATAGTTAACTTGTAACCAAAGAGGTGAATTTTCAACTGAAAATAATGAATCTTCAACGGAGAAGTGATTTCTATACACAAAAGGTCGTTCAAACAAAATTTTCAAATAAAATTTCGAAATAAAATAGTGGAATCATCAAGCAAAGAAGATTTATTTAAAAAAAAAAAAAAATTGCATTTTTATCTAACAAAGATGAAATTTCTACTAAAACAGATGGAATTTTCAATCCAAAAAGGCAAATTTCCAACAAAATAGTTGAATTTTTAAACAAAAAGGATGACTTTTTAACAAAACTATTGAATTTTGAACCAAATAGTTGGATTTTTATCCAAGAAATATCAAATTTCTACTAAAACAGATGCATTTTTAAATAAAAAAAATCGATTTTGAAAAAAAATCGAATTTTCAACCTAAAAATATTTTAGTTTGACTAATGAACATTAAAATATGAGCTTTGAACAAGAAGTTAATTTTCTACAAAGATACCTGAATTTTCAACCTGAAAAGACGAATTTTCAACAAAATAGTTGAATTTTTAAACAAAAAGGATGAACTTTTAACCAAATTAGTGAATCTTCAACCAAATAGTTCCATTTTCATCCAAGAAAATGATCAAATTTCTAATAGAACAGATGAATTTTAATGTCAAAAAGACAAATTTTCAAAAAAAATAATTAAAGTTCCAACCAAAGAGAAGAATTTTCAACTAAAAATAATGAATCTTCAACGAAAAAGTAATTTCTACACAAAGTCGTTCAATTTCCGAATAATAAAATTCCCGAATCAGAAAATTACTGAATTATAAAATTCACGAATAATAAATTTCCTGAATTACAAAATTGCCGAATAATAATATTCCCGAATAATGAAACTCCCAAACAATAAAATTCTCGAGTAATAAAATTACTGAACAATAAAATTCTCGAATTGGAAAACTCGCGAAATTATAAAATTGCCGAAATATAAAAATCCCTAATTGGAAAATTCACGAATAATAAAATTCCTGAATTATAAAATTAACGAATTAGATAATTCCCGAAAAATTAGGGACTATAAAATGCCGAATAATAAAACTACCGAATTGGGGAAATTCCCAAATAATAAAATTCCCGAATAATATAATTTCCGAATAATAAAAGTCCCGAATCGGAAAATTACTGAATTATAAAATTCCCGAATAATAAAATTCCTGAATTATAAAATTCCCGAATAATACAATTCCCGAATAATACAATTTCCGAAAAATAAAATTCCCGAATCGGAAAATTACTGAATTATAAAATTCCCGATTAATAAAATTCCTGAATTATAAAATTACCTAATAATAATACTCCCGAATAATGAAATTCCCAAATAATAAAATTCCTGAATTATAAAATTCCCGACAGTTTATAATATTACCGAATTACAAAATTCCCGAAAAATTAGGGAATGAAAAATGCCGAATAATAAAACTACCGAATTATGAACTTCCCAAATAATAAAATTCCTGAATTATAAAATTCCCGAAAAATAAAATTCCCGAAAAATAAAATTCCCGAATAATATAATTTCCGAAAAATAAAATTCCCGAATCGGAAAATTACTGAATTATAAAGTTCTCAATAATAAAACTCCTGAATTATAAAATTGCCGAAATATAAAAATCCCTAATTGGGAAATTCCCGAATAATAAAATTCCTGAGATATAAAATTCCCGAATATTGAAATTCTGAAAATTATAAAATCGCCGAAATTTAAAAATCCCTAATTGGGAAATTCCCGAATAATAAAATTCTCGAATAATGAAATTCCCGAAATTATAACATTGCCGAAATATAAAAATCCCTAATTGACAAATTTCCGAATAATAAAATTCCGAAATTGGAAAATTCACGAATAATAAAATTGCCGAAATATAAAAATCCCTAATTGGGAAATTCCCGAATAATAAAATTCCTTAACTATAAAATTCCCGAAATGGAAAATTCCCGAATAATAAAATTCCAAAATTGGAAAATTCACGAATAATAAAATTTCCGAAATTATAAAATTGGCGAAATATAAAAATCCTTAATTGGAAAATTCCCGAATAATAAAATTCCCGTCTTGGAAAAGTTCTCAATAATAAAATTCCCGAAATTATAAAATTGCCGAAATATAAAAGTCCCTAATTTGAAAATTCCCGAATAATAAAATTTCCCCACAGGAAACTGCCGAATTATAAAATATTCAAACTAGAAAATTCCCGAATTTAAACAATTGAAAACTTTTTCTTTGTTAAATATTATTTATTGATTAAGAATGGAATGATCAAATATTTTTATTTAAAAAAATATTTTTTATTTTTATGTTTTCTGAAATTATTGTTTGAATTAAAAATAACAATAATTGAAAAAAAATTCATCCAGCAATATATTTTTTACAATTATTGTTATTTTCAATTCAAAAAAAAATTTTACAAACTTTAAACAATAAAAATATTTTTTTATGCAAATATTTGAACAAAAGTTTTAAATTATTTGCAATTTTAGAGAATTTTAAATTCATTTTAAAAAATTCCTCGTCAAAGAATATTTCATATTATTTTCTATAAAACGAAAAAGAAAATTTTTGTATTTTATATAAAATTCAATTTGTTTACAAAATTGTGTATTTTGAAAAATTGTGAAAGAAGGACAATCACAATGTGTGAAAAAAAGAGGAAATTTTTTATCCCGCCAAAAAACTATTTTTTTATGTTTCGTACAACACAAGAAGCTCTTCCTTATATTTAGATCCAATATTTCATTTAAATTTCATTCATAAAAAAATGTCAAAAATGAAAAATAAAAACATTTTTTTACTCATAATAGTATCATTCTGTCTTTTTCTAACCTTAAATTTTGGGATGAAAAAGCTCCAAAAACTCCCTTTATCGCCTATAAAGAATCTGCAGAGTCTCAAAACGAAAACACACTAACAACTGAAAAACTAAACAATTTTAATGATCTAAAATATTTAAAAAAAAATCTTAACACTTTTAATTACTTTCGCAACCTTTTAAACTGTCAATATACACCTACACGAGTTATGACGATGAGTTATACGAGCAACACGTGGTTACAGACAGTAAATCTGCAGTGTTGCCAAATCATTTTAATGATTTCTTCAAAGCAAATTTTTGGACTTGCACTAGTTTTTCATTCGGTATAAGCATTTTTTGAACGCTTTTTTCTTTTCTTTTTTTTATTCGTAAAATTAAAAAAATATATATTAGAAATTTGTTTGGCTTTTTTTAAATTATTTTTTTTGGGAGATTTTAAAATAACGAAAAATTCAAAAAATTCTTCTATACCGCGTGAAGAGCCAGTGTAATTAGTAGAATATATACTATTGGAAATTCTTTTGATTTTTTTTTAATTACTTTTTTTGGGAGGTTTGAAAAATATTTAAAAAATTCGTCTATACCGAGTGAAGAACCCTTTGATTTTTGACAGAAGTATTTGAATTTTTAACCAAAAATATGAATTTTAAAACAAAAATGGAATAGTCAAGTTTCAGTTTCAAAAATTAATTTTGAACCAAAAATGAAAGGAATTTTCAGCAAAATAGTTAATTTTTTACATGAAAAAATGAAGGTTTAACAACAAAATTTGATTTTCAACAAAGCAATTCAACCAAGTATTTGAATTTTTGACCAAAAAGGAAGACTTCTCAACAAAATATTTGCATATTTCTCTCAAATATCTTGGGGAATATTTCTCAAAATTCGAAGAAAATTCATGAATATTATAGGGAAAATGTACAAATAATAGAATGAAATTTAAGAATTTGTGTAAAAATTAATTTTTTTATTGAGAATTCATATATTTGGATTGGAAATTCAAATATTTTCTAGAAAATCCGTCCTTTTGGCTTGAAAATGCAACAATTTAGTTGAAAATTCAACTTTTTGATTAAAAATTAACTTGTTGCTTTAATGTTCAACTATTTCGTAGAAGATTTGTCTTTTTGCATTGAAAATGTAATAATTTCCTAAACATTTTTTTTTAAATGTAAAATCTTTTTTAGTAGAAAATACAATAATTTTCTTGAAAATTTTGCTCTTTTGGTTGTTAAAATATTAACTATTACATTTTTCGTTGAAAATTCATATCTTTGGGTGGAAAATTCAACTATTTTTTATAAAAATCGTCTATTTGGCTTGAAAATTAAACTTCGAAAATTAATCTTCTTTTGTTGAAAATTCATCTTTGCTGGTGGAAATTTAATTTTTTCAAAAGTTTTCCGAAAAATAATTGCTTAAGATGCTTGAAGGAAAAGTTCACAGAAATATTTTGGAGAAAATTTTTTAAAATTTGAGGAACATTTCCAAAATATTGCAGGTAATATTTCCAAATAATTATGTGGAATATTTCCTAAAAGCTAGGGAATTTTCCCTAAAATATAATATAATTATTCACTAATATAAAAAAAAATTAATGTTCATAAGGCTTTAAATTTTGGAAAATTTTTCCATAGAAAAATGTATAGAATTTGTTCCTACCAGAGAATGTAACATGATTTTCAAAAATTGTTGAATTATGAGCAATATTCTTATAAAATTAAAAATAAATTCTGGAATCATAATCATATTATTCTGACAAATGAAAAAATGAAAAATGATAGGAAATGCCAATTTTTTTTAGCAAAAATGAGTATAAATCCACGAAATATAGGTTTCTGCAGTCAGATGAGTCTACGGTAGGTGCGAATAAAAAAAATCTAGTAATTATTTTCGAAATTCCATTTGTTTTTTCGGTTTTTGCATATCTTCCAGGTCTTGATAAATCTGATATTTCATCAGTAACTTCGGTGATTGGTACACCAAAAAGGTAACGAAATCCCGTTCGAAATAAATCAACGAAACCGAATCGGAGATCAAGGGAAAGTCCTCGCGACGAAGCCGCCAAACTATAAGGCCATTTGTAATCATTAGGGCTATGGTTCTGGCGTCAGTGCCAACTCATTATGTCATTCACATATTTGTATTCGCTTATTATTTTTGCAAAAAAAAATATCTATATCGTATATCAGAAAGCTGTAGCTGAGCTCGAAAAAAAATTTATTTCTTACAGTCAGTCATAATATTACCCATTGACTTTCTGACGAAGAATACGCGATATATCGAGAAACCATCTGATTAGCATCAGTTTCTTGTTTTGAGGGGAAAAATAATTTTGAATACAAAATAACAATTTTGAATAACTATTGATTTTTTAGATTAGAAAATATTTCCTAAAATTTGGAAAACATTACCAAACATTGCATTTGGTTGAAAATTAAAAAAATTTAACATTTTGATTAAAAATTCACTTTTTGCTTGAAAATTCAACTATTTTGTAGAAAATTCATATTTGCTGGTTGAAAATTCAACTGTTTTATTGAAAATTTATTTTTTGGTATTGAAAATTGAATAATTTCTCAGATTTTTTTTTCTTTCTTGGATTTAAAATCTTTTTTGGTACAAAATATGATTATTTTGTTGAAAACTCTGCTCTTTTGGTTGTTCAAATATTTATTATTACATTTTGGTTAAAAATTCATATTTTCGGGTTGAAAATAAATAATTTTCAATACGAAATAAAAATTTAAAATAACTATAAATTTTCTAGATTAAAAAACATTTCCTAAAATTTGAGAAACATTCCTAAATATTGCAGGAAAAATGTACAAATAATGGCAGGTGATTCAAATTTCTGGTTGAAAATTAATTTTGTTCTTAAAATTATTATTTTTCGCTTGGAAATTTTACAATTTTGTAGAAAATTTATCTTTCCAGCTTTAAAATACAAGAATTTGGCAAAAATAATTCAAAATTAACTTGTTGCTTGAAAATTCCACTATTTTGTAGAAAATTCATATTTTCTGGTTGAAAATTCATTTTTTGGTATTGAAAATTGAATAATTTTGAATACAAAATAAAAATGTTGAATAACTATTAGTTTTTTATGTCCGCTGTTTTGTTGAAATTTTGTTTGTTTTTTGTTGTTTAAAATTCAACTATTATGATAGAAAATTCAACTGTTTGTTGAAAATGAATTTTTTTGTTAAAAATTCATATGCTTGGATTGGAAATTTAAATATTTTGTAGAAGATTCGTGCTTTTGACTTGAAAATGCAACACAATTGTATTTAATTCAGTTTACACTACCATCGGAAATTATCAACACGACTAGCGTGAGCGGTACTAAAATTGAAGCATTTTTCGCATTTTGTACCTCAACATCAACTCGTGTCATAACCGAAAAAGTTTCAGAAAAAGTATTCAATTCCAAAAACAAAGTCATTGAAATCTCATTTTTAATTCAAGCCAATAAAATTTAAAGACGCTTCACGGGTTTCCGAGATATCGCCAAAAATGTCCAAGGGACTGAAACTCGACAAAGATGCTTGGACATTTTTAGCTATAATTCGGAAAACCGTCAATATTTTTCAAATTTTATTAACTTAAACTAAAGATAAGATCTTAAAGATTGTCTTCTGTAAATTTCAGAGTTTTTCCACATTTATCCTAAGTTGTAACACGAGTTGAAGTTGAGATGATAACTGACTGAAATTCGACAAAGATGCTGGGACATGTTCAGTCATATCTCGGGAACCCCTGAATATTTTTTAAGTTTTATTAACTTAAATGATAGGTAAGATCTTAAAGATTGCCTTCTGTACATTGCAGAGTTTCTCCAAATTTTTTCTAGGTTGTAACCCGACTTGAAGTTGTGGTGATAACTAACTCAACAAAGATACTTGGACAGTTTTAGTCATATCTCGGGAACCAGTCAATATTTTTTAAGTTTTATAAACTTAAATTAAAAATAAGATCTTAGAGATTACCTTCTGTAAATTGCAGAGTTTTTCAACATTTTTCCTAAGTTGTAACACGAAGTGAATTTGTGTTGATAACTGACTCGACAAAGATGTTTGGACATTTTCAGTCAAATCTCGGGAACCCGTAAATATTTTTTAAGTTTTATTAACTTAAATGAAAGATAAGATCTCAAAGTTTCCGTCCTGTAAGTTGCAGATTTTTTTCAGTTTCCCTAAGTTGTAACACGAGTTGAAGTTAAGGTGATCGCCGACTGAAACTCAACACAAACGCTTGGACATTTTTAGGCATATCTCGGAAACCCGCAAATATTGTTGAACTTTTATTATCTTGAATTACAGATAAGATCTTAAAGATTCCCTTCTGTAAACTTGAGATTTTTCCGCATTTTGTCTAAGTTATAGCACGAGTTGAAGTTGAGGTGATATTTGACAGAAACTCGACAAAGATGTTTGGACATTTTTAAGTCATATCTCGGGAAATCGTCAATATCTTTGAAGTTTTGTTAACTTCAATTAAAGAAAAGATCTTAAAGATTGCCTTTCGTGAATTCTAAAGTTTTCCCACATTTTTCCTAAGTTGTAAAACGAGTTGAAGTTTAGGTGATGACTGGCTAAAATGCGACAAAGATGCTTGGACATTTTTAGTCATATCTTATGAACCCGGAAATGTTTTGTAAGTTTTATTAACTTAAATTAAAGATCTTAAAAATTCCGTCCTATAAATTGCAAATTTTTTCGCAGTTTCACTAAGTCGTAGCGCGAGTTGAATTTAAGGTTTTCGCTGACTGAAATTTAACACAGACGCTTGGACATTTTTAGGAATATCTCGGAAACCCGTAAATATTTTTGAACTTTCATTATCTTGAATTGAAGATAAGATCTTAAGGATTCCGTGCTGTAAATTTGGGATTTTTTCGCATTTTTCCTCAGTTAGAGCATGAGTTAAAGTTGAGGTCATAACTGACTGAACCCCGAGAAAGATGCTTGGACATTTTTAGGCATATCTCGGGAACCCGTGAATATTTTTTATTTATTTTTATTTAAATTAAATCAAATATAAGATTTTAAAGATTGCCTTCTGTAAGTTCCAAAGATTTCCCACAGTTTTTCTAAGTTGTAACATGACTTGAAGTTAAGGTGATAACTGACTGAAACTCGGCAAAGATGCTTGGACATTTTTAGTCATACCTCGGGAAACCGTGAATGTGTTTAAGTTTCATTTTTTTAAGTTTCATTAACTGAAATTGAAGATAAAATCACAAAAATTCTGTTCTGTGAATTGTAGATTTTTCCAATATTATATTAATATCAATATTATCGCCGACTGAAATTTGACATAGACGCTTGGACATTTTGAGTCATATCTCGGGAACCTGTAAATATTTTTAACTTTTATTATCTTGAATTAATGATAAGATCTCAAAGATTCCGTCCTGTAAATTGCAGATTTTTTTCCGCATTTTTCCGAAGTTGCAGAGCAAGTTGATGTTGAGGTGATAACTCGAGAACCCGTCTATATTTCTTACTTCTTATTAACTTAAATTAAAGATAAGATCTTAAAGACTGTCTTCTATAAATTTCAGGGGTTTTCTACATTATTCGTAAGTTGTAACACGACTTGAAGTTAAGGTGATAACTGACTGAAACTCGGCAAAGATGCTTGGACATTTTTAGTCATATCGCGGGAACCCGTCAATATTTTTTAAGTTTCATTAACTGAAATTAAAGACAAGATCTCAAAGATTCCGTCCTGTAAATTGCAGATTTTTTTCCGCATTTTTCCTAAGTTGCGGAGCAAGTTGATGTTGAGGTGATAACTCGAGAACCCGTCTACATTTCTTACTTCTTATTAACTAAAATTAAAGATAAGATCTTAAAGATTGTCTTCTGCAAATTGGAGGGTTTTTCTACATTATTCGTAAGTTGTAACACGACTTGAAGTTAAGGTGATAACTGACTGAAACTCGGCAAAGATGCTTGTACACGACTGCAAATTCTTAAATATTAAACTGCAAACGGTTCTGCAAAATAGTCTTAAGTTTAAGAGATATATGACCCAGCTATTTAAGGCACCCACTGCCAGGCCATCCATGTTTATTTAAGGCCTTCTGATGTTTAAACCCCTCATTTAAATGAGAGGAAAACCTTTAAGGCATTGTTCTAACTAGAATCTAGTACGAAACTCCTATATTTTTGCCTATAGTACGTATACCTGGTTATACCTAGTCAATTTTAGGAATTTCCTCCTTTTATGCTCTATTTCTATTGTAAGAAAACTCGATGAGTAGAATGAATGGCTGGGTAAGTGCGAGCCGAAAATTACGAAAATAGAATTTGCATATTATTACAGTTCAAACTTTCAAATCTGTTGAAGAAAGATCTGGAAAAGTTTTAAGACATTTTTTTATTATTATTTCACAGGATTTTACTGAGTATTAGGAAAAATTCTAGTTAATTTAAAAGATATTCCGCAATTTTACAAGTTTGGAAGAAACAAAAAGATATTTTGTAAGTTTCGGAAATATTTTCAAGTTTTTAAATATTTTTTATCCCTTCAAAGTTCTAAACTTCGTAAATATTTTTTATAATTATATGAATTTTTTATAACATTTTTAAAAACATTTTGCAAAATCAAAAAAAAATTGCCTTAAAATCTTCCAATGTCTTTTTTGTTTGGAAATTTTTTGAAATGTTTTTTAATTTTCTCTTAGCTTTCATGATTTAAAATGAAAAATCGTTCCAAATCTTCCCATGCGTCTTAAAAACAATTTTTATTCTCTTAAAATCTTTAAAAAAATTTTTAACGTTTCAAAATTTTTTCCTATATCTTAAAAAACTACATTTTCTCAAAAAATTGTTGAAATATTTTCGAATTTTTAAATATTTTTGAGTCTTCTTAAAAACTTTAAACCTTCTAGGTAAATATCTTTTAAAATGATTCGAATTCTTGTATATTTTTTTTTAAGTTGTGTAATTAGAATAATTACCTCCCAATTTTCAGTATTCTTTTTCACAATGTTAGAAATCTTTTTGAATGTTTTGAAATATTTTTAAATATTCTTTTTAAATTAATATTAAAAAAAAAAAAAAAATGAAAATTCGTTCACAATTTTACCATGAATATCAGAACAAATTTTTATTCTCTTAAAACCTGTCAAACATCTTAAAACGTTTCAAATATTGTTGAATCTGTTCAAAAACTTTAAACCTTCTAGGTAAATATCTTTTAAAATGATTTAAATTTCTCTGATTTTTTGATAATTTACATAATTAAAATAATTACCTTACAATCTTCAGAATTCTTTACAACAATGTTAGAAATCTTTCTTAATGCTTTGTAATATTTTTAAATGTTTTCTTCAAATTAATTTTTTTAAATAATAAATCGTTCTAAATTTTCCCATGAATCTTAAGAACAATTTTTATTTTCTCAAATCCTTTCAAAAATCTTGAGATCTTTCTATATTTTTTTTTCTAAATCTCTCAAATTCCACATTTTGTCAAAAAATTGTCGAAGCGTTTTCAAATTTTTAAATATTTTTGAATCTGTTCAAAAACTTAAGACCGTCTAGGTAAATATCTTGTTAAATTATTAGATTTTTTCTTTTCTTTTTAATTTGCATAATTAAAATAATTACCTTAAAATCTTCGGAATTCTTTACAACAACCTAAGAAATCTTTTTTAATGTTTTGAGAAAATTTTTAATATTCTATTTAAATTAATTTTTTTGAATAAAAAATCGTTCTAAATTTTCCCATGAATCTTAGGAACAATTTTTGTACTGTCAAATCCTTTCAACAATCCTAAAACTTTTTAAAATTTTTTTCTAAAACTTCAAAAATCTGCATTTACTCAAAAAATTGTTTATATGTTCAAATTTCTTAAATATTTTTGAGTCCTTTTAAAAATTTAAATCCTTCTAGGTAAATATCTTTTAAAATTATTCGAATTCTTCTTATGTATTTTTTTTTAAATTTGTGTGATCAAAATAACTACCTAACAATCTTTAGAAATCTCTTTGGCGATACTAGAAATCTTATATATGTTTTGAAATATTTTTAAATATTCTCTATAAATAAATTTTTTTTAGTAAAAAATCATCCTAAATGTTCCCATGAATCTTAAAAACAATTTTTCTTCTCTCAAATCCTTTCAATATTTTTAAAACGTTTCTAAAATTTTTTCTAAAACTTCAAAAATCCGCATTTAGTCAAAAACTGTTTATATGTTTTCAAATTTTTTTACATATTTTTGGGTCTTTTAAAAAACTTAAAACATTTGACGTAAATAACTTTTAGAATGATGCGACTGCTTCTCACATATATTTTTTCATTTGTGTGATTAAAATAATTACCTAGAAATCTTCAGAAATCTTTTTGGCGATGCTAGAAATCTTTTTTCATGTTTTGAAATATTTTTAAATTTTCTCTATAAATTAAGGGGGGAGCCTGGTTTAGAGGGTAAAAAAATCGATTTTTTGGAAGTCATCTTAATCGATAGTAGTTATATCCGAAAATATGGTGCCAAAATATTAGGTCAAAATTCGAAGTAATAGTGATTGTTTTCGTTCATCGAGACCACCTAAAAGAAAGTTCCACGGTAATAGATTTACTAGGGACGGTTCGAGCGAAAGCGAAAGTGCCAACGAGAGTACCTCGGCGCAGCTCCGGGTGTTTTTGGCACCACAGAGTATGCATACGTGCCATAAAGCCTCGATGAACAGGGATAATGCTGGCATCTTAGCAGTCTAGCAATTCATCCTTGAGTGGATTCGTCCACTCTATGTGGGCCTTTCACCGTTTCGTTGTCATGTTTCCATCTGAATTATTTTCAGCACTTCGAACTCTAGGATGATCGGCATTGTTTGCCGACCCATTGTCGGGTGCTCTGCGCGTTTGATCGATTTCAACCGCATCTACAACTTTTTGGAGTTTTGGTGGTGTCATTGTTGTTCCCACGAGCAGCTAGGGAAAACGTTCGTCCATCCTTGTAGAGCCCCACGTGCAAGGATATGACTGCATACTCTGAAAGGTTGCCCGGTATCTCAGAGTCACCGTTTAAGACACCTCACCCCAGGTGCCATTCAGCTTTCAGCACGGTTGCTTCGCCTCCGCTTACGGGTCATTTTTCCGGGATCATCCCTGGACAATTGTCCTGCAGTCTATAAAACAGTTGAATACTCCACAAAAAATATCAATTTTTAAGAAAAAAGGTCATTTTTGACCAAATAGTTATTTTCTATCGAATCGTTAAATCTTCAGCCAGAAAGATGAATTCGCAAGAAACAAGATTAATTCACTAACCTGAAAGACGTATTTTTAACAAAATACATAAATTGTTCACTAAATAGTTACATTTTAGAACTCCAAAGGATACATTTCGAACCAAAAATTGAATAATTACATATATAGAAAAATACAGTAAAGTCTCGCCTATTCCTCTGACCTTAAAACAAAATAATTTGAAACGATTCTTTTATTCCCAAGCTGAAGGGGGCCTTACCCTTACCGCGAGTGGGCAGTTACCATTTATTAACGACGTTCATTCGCTGCCCCGTTCTCGTATCGAGACGCCGCCTGTATGCAACTTTTTTAACCGGAAAGCACAGCTTGATTTGAAATCAATGAATACTTTCAATAATAATACAAATCAATAAACCTGACATTCCTAGAAGTGCTGGATCACGCATTTTATTAGCTCAAGGGCTGAGAGACAATTGTAACTATCGCCTCGGAAGGGCCGAGTGCGCGAGTAGTCATTCGCGTATATTACGCAGTATGATGCATTCCAAGTGAACACGGTTCAGGCTGTCTCAGCTTATTGTGTAGGAAAAATTCGCGGATTTTTAGTCTGCGTGCATGCATCAGTGTTTTTCGAATGTCTTTTAAGTATTTCTGTTAGCGTTCGTCAATTTGCCAACTAAAAATCAATATTAAAGAAACAAAAAGCAACCCAAATAGTTCGCGCAATAGTGAGTTTTATGGCATGACGTCGATAGGTGAATATGTCAGCCGTCAGGAAGCTTAGTACATGGTACTGCAACTGCATACGACTTTTTGCAGAAAATCTCAGAAACGTGAAGGTTAGGTATAAAGGTCTGCATAGTAATCTTTTCAAGTATAAAATGCATTTACGCAATTTGTTTCTTCATCCTTTTATCGGTTGAAGATCTTCCAGTTTCACAAAGAAACTGTCTGAAATTTGAGGTGATAGTACCACTAACCTGACATTTAGGATATTTCATTTTATTTCGTGGAACTGAAAGGCCGCCATTCGACCAAAGAATGGAACGTGACTGAAAAAATAGTTTTTACATTTAAAAAACATTACTATTTGTACATTTATGATTTTTACGTCTATAATATTTTCTCGCAAAAGTCGTATGACGTACTTCTATGACGTCATGCTAAAATACTCAATTAAAACCAACGAGGGCGGCCTTCGGGCATCATTTTTAATGATCAGCCACTGACACATAGTATACTATACTGGGACCATAGTGAGAGTTGCCGCAACTGCGGAAATGGAAATAACCGTCTACAGCTGTCGCGGAATAGAAGCGTCAGGAAATAAGGAAGTTGGGGAACAGGTGAGACTCCACTGTATCAGTATTGAACTGGAAGAAATTAATTTTTGCTAAAAAAGTAACATTTTCAACCAAAGAGGTGAATTTAAAAAAAATTATTTTTGAACCAATTAAATCAACTTTTACCAAAGTGATTGAATTTTTAATCAATAAAGATCAATTTCTAACCAAAGAGTTGCATTTTCAACCAACCAGTTTGTTCGGTTGAAAATTTGACTATGTTGTTGAAAAGTCATCTATTTTTCTGAAAAGTTTTCTTTTTGGTTAAAAGTTCAACTATTGAGTTAACAATTTTTATGTTTCCCAATGAATCAATGTTACTATTTATTTTTGGTTTCATCCTTGGAGAAATTTATCAATCCTAACGTATTTCAATATTTTAAATTGCATTCCGGGCCGAGAATAATTTTCAGACATTTTTCTTTAAGTGTTTTTCATGCATCTGTAGAAATATAATTGATTATCGCGTATTCTACAATTTTGATTTCATTCTGATTTATATTTTATATCTAAGTTTTTTAACTTATACTCATTGATTATCATCAATATTCTACAAATATTATTTTTCCTTTAGTTTTCACGAAGCTGGCTAAAATACCTGAATCTTTCATCTTATTTTCATTTGATCTTGATAATGCGTCTGGTACATAGTTCATGCTCCCTCTATATCTCAATTGCTTAAATGCGCCTCCCAAGTTGCCCCATCTATGCGTTCGCTTATCTTATTCTGAAAATCTGTTCGCACTTCCAGTTTCTGTAACATAAAACCAATACCTTCTCATTATGATGAGAATGTAATAATTCATTATGTTTTTTGCCAATAAAATTTGAATTTTAGATTTTTTACGAAAACTCTAAAAGTGATCATGAGAATCTTGTAGGACTATCAAAATGTAACACTTTTCTCCTTTTGGCTTTTTTTCATATTATGCTTTAATTGGCTTAAAATGTTAATTTTCGCTTTTTTTGGGAGATTTTGAAAATGTTGTAGCTCTGTCAATTTTCTTTGTATTGAAAAAATTTGGAAGAATAATTTGTTTTAATTTTCGAGTACTATGAGCGGCCGTTCATGGAACTTTTGAGTTTTGAATAAAATGGTCTAAGAAATTTTGAAAGTGCCCTACTTTTTTGAATTTCTATCCGAAATAGCTGGTTAACGAACTCGATCTTTCTTTTTCGTCCCTGAAACTGTGTGACAATGCACAATCCAATCCGATTAGTCTTTCGAAAGTTATCCGATATAGAGACGACGACGACGACAACGGACGACGGACGACGGACGACGGACGACAGACGGACAGACAACGACGTAAAAACAATTTTTTCTGACTCAGGGGGCCTTGAAACGTCGACATTTTATGGGATCAAAGAAAGTCATTTTTCTCAAAAAACCAATACCTTCTCATTACGATGAGAATGTAATAATTCATTATGTTTTTTTAAGAAATCTCTAAAAGTGATCATAAGAATTTTGTAGGACTACCAAATGTCACACTTTTCTTCTCGAGACTTTTTCTCATATCACGCTTTAATTGGCTTAAAATGTTAATTTTCGCTTTTTTTTGGGAGATTTTGAAAATGCCGTAGCTCCGTCAATTTTCTTTGTATTGAAAAAAGTTTCGAGAATAATTTGTTTTAATTTTGCGGTACTACGGGCGGCCGCCCATGAAATTTATGAATTTTTAGAAAAATGGTCTACAAAATTTTGAAAGTGCCCTCACTTTTTGAATTTCTATCCAAAATAGCTGGTTAACGAACTCGATCTTTCTTTTCCGTCCCTGAAACAGTGTGCCGAAACACAATCCAATCCGATTAGTTTTTCGAAAGTTATCCGATATACAGACGACGACGACGGACGACGGAGAACGGACGACAGACGGACAGACACCGATGTGAAAACTATTTTTTCTGACACAGGGGGCCTCAGAACGTCGACATTTCATGAAATCCACGATAGTCATTTTTCACATGAAACCAATACCTTCTCATTATGATGGGAATGTAATAATTCATTATGTTTTTTTCCAATAGAATTTGAATTTTCGACTTTTTAAGAAAACTCGAAAAGTGATCATAAGAATCTTGTAGGACTATCAAAAAGTAACATTTTTCTTCTCGCGACCAATATTCAATTACATAACTTGATAATAAATAATCGATTTATGTCGCTTAGTAGAGATAAATTAAAATTCAATCTTTATGTAATTTAATATTGTGAAAAAAATTAATCAGCTAATAATTACTTAATCATTTCACAAATTAAGAAGCATTCAATTGAAATTTTCATTAAAACATTCAAAAAATTTTCACTCTACCTAATTTTTTTTTTAAATTTGAACTTTCAGTTCTGAAAGTTCAATTTATTAATAACCTTTCACATTTATTCCAGGAAATGTAAGTTTCAATAGAATAAGTTGATGATTAATTAATCAGTTCACATAATAACAAGCATTAAACAATTATTTTCATTGAAACATTCAAATAATTTTTACATTGTAAATATTTTTTTCGTTTGAAATTGCATTTCTATGCATATGTACATATTAATTAATCATTTCAAAACATAAAAGCTATGAACATTTATTTTCATTAAAACATTGCAATAATTTTTATTTTATATTCTTCTGAAAATTTGAATTAATAACAATCTTTCAAACTAATTCCATGGAAAAGTAAAATATATGTACATATAATATATATTCAGATACTTATTCCACAAAATCAAAAAAATCTACAAAAATTATACATTTGGAATAGAGGTATTTTGAACATAAATAATCTTTCATCATAAAAATTATAGCCAATATTCAATTACAGAGCCTTGAAGTAAATAATAAATTTATGTACCTAATTTAAACAAATGAAAATTTAATATTGTGAAGAAAATTAATCAGCTAATAATTGATTAATCTGTTTACAACATAAAAAGCATTGAACTATCATTTTCATTCAGGCATTCGAACAATTGTTACTTTACATTTTTTTTAAATTTTCACTTTTATTTCTGAAAATTTAATTTATTAGTAACTTTTTCTAGTAATTTGAGAAAAAATTAAAACATGTTTACATATAATTTAGAAAATTAGATTCAGATAATCATTTCGCAACATCACAAACATATATTGACAGAAAGTATTTAATTGGAATAGAGGCATTTCAAATGGAAACAAACTTTTATTATGCAAATTATAGCTAATATTCAATTACAAAACTTTAAAGTGAATAATATTCATGTACTTATTTGAAACAAATCAAAATGAATCTTTATGTAATTTAATATTTTGAAAAAAAATAATCAGCTATAAAAAATCAATCAGTTCAAAAAATAAGAAGCATTGAACTTCAACTTTCATTGAAACATTCAAATAATTTTTACTTTATATACTTTTTTTAATTTACACTTTCATTTCCTAATATTTAATTTGTTAATAACCTTTTGACCGGGAGCCCTAAATGAGCCTTAACGCAGGATAAGAAAATAAATATGTTTAATTCATTTTGAATATGATTGTTTAAACATTTTTTTAAAATTTTGATTATTATATTCCCAGAGCCCTAAATGAGCCCTTAATTATTGTATAAGGTGAATTTTGTGTTTTTTAAATTAGGCCTAAATGAGCCCTAAATTATGAAATAGGTTACATCTCTATACCTCAATTGTGTTGTGCCAGCTTAACATACCTCTGTACCTTTGCATTTTGAAAATTAAATTTCTAAATAATTATAAAGCCAATTAATAAACTTATGTGATAAATAAATTAAAAAAATAATGAGTATTATTATAGTTAAGTATCAACTTTTTTTTGGCCGCAACCGTACTAAATCTAAAATTATCGTCTTTGCTGGAACCAATTGATATGGAAATCTGTTTAATCAGAAAAACAGAACATTATAAATTACAATAATTTAAATTTTAATATTGAATAGAATGTTCACACTATAAATTACTATACAGATTCCATACATAAATTATTTAGATTTTCTCTTTTTTGTTATATAAAATCTAAAATGAGATGGAGATATGCGATTAAAGTTACCTTTTCCTTTCAGAAGAGTGATTAAAAAGTGACGAAAAGTGATTTAAGTGACTGTGTGGCAGCCCTGCAGATTAGTTATAAAATTTAAAATTAGTTCTCAAAAATTAAATATTTATTTCTGCTCACATGTTCTGTTCTCAAAAATTAAATAGTTATTTCTGCTCACATACCATTGTATAGCGATCCACCCTCTGCGTATTCCATTACTAAACAAACGGGATTTTTTGTACAAGCTCCATATAGTTTAACAATATTTGGATGAGCTACTCTTGAAAGCTGCCTAACTTCGACTGTAAATGCTTTCTTTTCGCCTTCCGAGCTGATGAGCTTCACTGCTACATACTGCCCACGCCATCTTCCTTTCCACACTACTCCAAAAGACCCTTTACCTACAATCTGCAATATTTCATTAAACATTTTTTATTGCAAACTATAACTTCATTCATAAAAGATATTACACTACATTTTGTCTTGATTACGTCTTTAGGCAAAGTAGATTTGAATTCTCCTTCAATTTATAATTTAAAAATAGTACCAGGAATCACATCAGTTCAGTAGTTAAATTTTAGGTAAAAACGAGGATTTTTTTCCGTAAAAGGGGATTATATTTATTATTAAAAACTTTTTTATGGGTATCTTGTGAATACTGAAAAAAGTGCCTTCTAACAGAAGCGCCTTTTCTTTAGCAAAGTTTTCTAGTCATTTTTAAACAATTTTTTTTGCTAGCTTTAAAACATCTTTTGAATATTTCAACAATTTCTACTGAGAAAATACATCAACAAAAAAGTCGAAAAGATCAAAGATGGAAAAATGGATAAGCAATAGAATTGAAAAATGCTCACGCTTGAATTTGTTTAAATGTATTTTTATCAGTAGATTTTCATTCATTATTCTCATAAATTTTTTTATAGTGCATTCTTTTCAGTACAGTATCCTGAGTTGTTCAAAGTATTTTGCTAAGTAAGCTATAAAGAAATAATTTGAAAAACACAAAAATGAGTATTTGAGAAACCTAATTTTTATGTTTTTGTTTCCTTAGACTTTTAACTTTTTTTCTAATGTATTTTTATCAGTGAAAAGCTCTCAGATGTTCAAAACTTTTTTCAATATCAGCTAAAAATATATTGCAATGCAAAAAACAAATATTATTAAAAAAATGTTATTCAGGAAAATAACAAAATTATGAAGATAAGATAAAACAACTACAACTAGTATACTTTCCTCTGATATTCCGTTTTACGTAATTTATTACATATTTAGATGGTTTGTTTAGAAAGTTTATTATTTTTGGTTGAAAAGTCTACTATTATATTTTTGGTTCAAAATTCATAATTTTTTGTTAACAATTTTATTATTTGATAGAAAATTTAATTATTTTTATTGAAAACTCAACTCTTTGGTTCTAAAATTGAACTATTATGTTGAACGTTCTTTTTTTTTTGAAACATCAACTTATATAATTTTCGTTGAGAATTCATATTCTTGTTAAAAGCTCAACTTTTTGAGTTGAAAATTCAACCGTTTTTTGTTGAAACTTCGACCATTTGATTGAAAATTCATCTTCGAAGTTTGCAAATTCAACAATTTGGTTAAAAATTCAACTTTTTTATTGAAAATTTAATTATTTTGATAAAAATGTAACTATTATGTTGAAAGTTATATTTTTGGGCGAAAATTCTACCGTTTTGTCCTTTTAGATTGAAACTCCATATTTCAAGGTAGAGAAGTCATGTTTTTTGGTTAGAATAAATAAATTTGAAATATTGAAATTTTTATTTTAAATTATTTTATTCCGTTTATTAGATACCTTTTAAAAATTCTTTGAATTTAAAAAGCTATCCAGGATATCAATGATATATAAAATATTTCAAGGGATTTTAAATTTTTAATTTGTGGGATTTCAGAGAATTTAAAAAGATTTGGTTATTTTTAAAGAGTTTCGAAAGATTTTAAAAGAATACACTAAAGTCTTTCAAATCTATTGAAATCTTTTGCAATTTATTTTTGAAAAATTGAAATTTTAAAGAAAAACATTATATATATATATATATATATATATATGTGTGTGTGTGTGTGTGTGTGTGTGTGTCAGCAGACATAATCCCTCAAATATGTTAATAATATTAAACGTAAATATATTTATCTTATTTTTATTAAATTTTACTCATTTTTTTCATAATTTGTTTTTCATTCAATGACAAATTGGCGCAGTTGCACTTTTCGGAAAACACATTAATTAACTGTTTTAATGAACTTTAATTAAATTATCTCCATGCATAGAGCATTAGTAAGATATTGGCCTAAACAAAATATATTTTATTACAATATTTTACTTTATAATTGAATTTTAATCGTGCATTTTCCTTTATGTGCGCCGCATTCGGCACCGCTCCCCTATTCAATTTCAAATATTCAAAATAGAAGAATTACAAATTTAAATTCGTTAAAGATGAAGAATTTTGAATTGTAAATCTTCATAATTGAACTATTTCAAAAAAACTTTCAAAATTACATTAGTACCTTTGAAATATAAATCTTAAAAATTAAATCATATGCAATTCTATATTTTCAAAATTCAAGAATTTTCAATTTTGACTCTTCAAAATTGTAGAACTTTGAATGATAAATAGTCCAAATTAAAGATTTATTCTTTTTAAAAATGTATAATTAAAAATTATGCATGTTTTAAGTTTCTTAATTAAAAATTCTGTAATTTTTATGATTTCCATTTTAACATTCATCAATTTGGAAGATTTAGAATTGAAAACTTTTGATCTTCAAAATCATTACAATTTAAAAATTTGTATTTATGCATCTTTAAAATTAAAAGATTTTAAACTGAAAATCATTAAAATTGAAGATTTTCATTTTGAATCTTCAAAATAATCGAAATTTAAATTGTAAATCTTCAAAATTAATGAGTTTTTAATTTTGAATATTTACAAATAAAAACTATGCAAGTTTAAAATTTTCAATTAAAAATACTGTAATCTTGATGATTTACATTCTAAATTTCTTCAATTTGAAAGATTTAGAATGAAAAAATTGACTTTTTATCTTCAAAATCATCCAAATTTCAGAATTTTCATTTATACATTTTTAAACTTGAAGAGTTTTTAATTTTGCGAATTTATAATTAAAAATTATGTAAGTCTTAAATTGTACAATAAAAAAAGCTCTAATTTTGATGATTTACATTCGAAATTTCTTTAATTTGGAATTGAAATCTTCACTTTTAATCTGCAAAACCATCAAAATTTAGGAACTTTTATTCATACATTTGTAAAATTGAAAAGTTTTCAATTGTAAATCTTCAAAATTGCACAGTTTAAAGAAAACATTCAAAGCTACATTATTTTAAATTATAAACATTAAAACTTGAAGGATCTTCAAGATTGACACCAGTAAGACTTAGAATTCCATATGTGTTTTAAGAACATGTTATTACGATATAAAATCCGACGTTAAGTTAATTTTTTTTCTTTACTTATAATTCTTGCTGGGATAAAATCTTATCTTCAAAAGAGAGTTACAGATAACTGAAAGCCGATTAGCTATTTTAATATATGATTATTAATTATATTGTATAGTACTTTAAATTGAAGCGTATATTTTAATTTGAATACTAGGCAATCAAAATATAAAAACGTGTAATAAGCGCGCTATTTTTGTTCGTGATCATTGATTTAAAAAAAAATCTCGAAACTACAAAGTGGCTCCATCTTACAATCACGTACGGGACTAAAACCTCATTTTTGTCATTAGCGAACATTTGAACCAACACGTATCTTTCAAGGAAAAATGGTAGAAAAATAGCGGATCTTCGTATTTACCTTTAGAAAATTAAAAGCCAGAATATTTTCCAATTATTCAAAATTGAAAACTTTCAATGATAATTAAACATTCAAATGAATGATTTGAATTTGATCATTTTTTAATTAGAAGATCTTAAAATTGAATGATTTCGAATTGTAAATGTTCATAATTTAATCATTTGAAATTGAAGAATTTTCAATTCAAATCGTTCAAAATTCAAAACAGAACTTCCAAATTAAAAGTCCTTGAAATTTAACCATTCTTAATTAAGAAGTTCAAAATTTAATAATTTCGAGATGAAAGCATTTTGAATTAAAATCATTTGAAATTTTGACTTCTAATGTTTACTGAACTCTTCAATTTTTAAAGCATCCAATTCGAAATTTTTACTACCACACGTTTAAAAATTGCGTTTTCAATCTGTCTAATTTCGATTGCATTGAAAAGCTTAATTTTGAAGAATTAAATTTTAAGCTCCAGGGTTATTAAATTATTTTAAATTAGAATATATCTTATAGAATGCTGATTTTGATTGCTTTAAATTTATATTAATTCTATTTTGAAGGCTACTGCTTCGAAATTGGACAACTTACAATTAGTGACACTTCCAGGCTAATTGGAATTTGTCGTAGTTTTTAAATGAACTTATGAAATCTTAAACACTTCCAACCCCCTACCCCCTGAAGCGTGACATCGTATGTTAACACTCTCTTGTCCGTTTCTAAAGTTTCAATTTTATTGTTAAAAAAAAAAAAATTTGTTGAGCGTCCATTCTCAGAAATAAAGACAAATAAAAAAAATCTAAAATGACCATATATAATTATATGATTGTACCAGCATACGGTAGCGAGACATGGACATGTCAAGAAAAGGACAATAGTAAAATTAACGCGATTGGCATGAAACCTCTGCGCATAATATGCGGGAAAACACTGATGGACAAAGTCCGAAACGATACTTTCTTACAAAATGGATATTTCCGCCAATTTTTAATGAATTGATCTAAAAATTTCCAGAAATCTTCCTTCAATATAGAGGAACAAATGTCTTACTGGAAGTTCTATTAACTCTAAAGTTCCCTCGACACTTTTCTTCGCCGAAGCTAAAAAAACGTGCTTACAGCCAGGTCTCAATTTCCAATTCATTATTATTAAACAATTGGCAGTTTTGATTTTTTTCTTCATCTTGTATGCATTGCTAGGGTATAGTGCATGTGTGTACCAAATTTTAAACAGTTTCAATTATATTTGTCTGAGTAAGGACGATTTATGTTTTAAAAAATAATTGAATTTGGGAAAAATTTGTTCCCATTTTTTCAATTTTATTATTAAAAATATACTTCGGAAAGGAAAACTTTAAATAGAAAAAAGTTCCATTTTAATATTCTCTACAAGTACATTTTTTTAAATTAATTTTTTGAACTTTAAAATTGGGATATTACAAGACGATTGGACAATACTTTTTCAGGTTTTCGAGCGCTCGCCCGGTTCTTGCATCCCGGCCTTCAATTGTGATTTCTAAACTGAAAAAGTGCTAGTTTCTGTCTGGAATTCCAAAATAAATTTTTTGAGATTTCGTAAAGTATCCATATCTGTTGGTTTTATCAGGTTTTTACATAAACAGAACCTACTTGGATTTCCACTCAATTAGAGCTGGCTTCTATCTGGAATTCCAAAATTAATTTTTCAGATCTCAAAGTCTAATAGGTTTCTATGAGGTTTCTATGAGGTTTCTATGAGGCCTATTAGGAATTCATTACTGAACCTGCTAAAATTAGACAAATCTATGAGTTTTACTCTGGAATTTACGTGACAAAGACCGCATTGTTTCTCATAGATTTTTTTCTATCAGGTTCAATGAGGTCTTTCGTGGAGGGAAACTATACTTCGATTAAGACTTCGTCCTTCTGACAACTGAGACACGATATATAGATATCCATTATTGATGCTAGAAAGTATAGTAATTTAGGCTTTCTATTCTTTTTTGAGAAAACGCACTTGTTAGGAGAGACTTCAGTTCTTCGTTTGTGCAAAGGCTGACGCACTTAAATCTTAGGTGGTAACGTACGAAGTGTGTACAATAACTTAACAGAATTAAAATAAAAGGTTCTATGTAGGAGAGATATATTTTTTTAATGATTAGTGTGTAGTTTCACATTCCTTCTCGTGTCTTCTGCATCTATTCCTGAAATTTGGTAAAAATTAAGCAATTTGTGTACAGAATATCGAACTCTTCAGTCTCATTTTTCTCCGTGATGCTACAACCAGGGATCACAGCGCAAAAGGAGCTCAAAAAAGGGGAAATAGGGTAATTTTCTCACGAAAAAGGGGAAAATGGGGAAAGATTAAACATTTATTTTTACATGTCGAAAAGAACAACAATCTTCTTATAAGAAATGTTACAATTTTAAATAATTTTTAATGATTTTTCAATTATTTCTGCCATTAATGAATTTATTTTTTAAAATTGGATATACTTAGGTAGTTAGAAATCCATTCACAGTGATATAAAAAAGTCCGAGAAAAAATAAAATTAGTTAAATACACAATTTTGTTATGTTTAACATCGTTCTCATAAATATTTCTTCCTGAGATTTTTCATTACTTCATGACTATAATTAATACTTAAAAAATAAATTTAAAACTACACTCTTCAGTAGAGCGAAGTAAAAATGCTAAAATTAATCGAATCGTTTGAGATGCGGGATAACAATTTGCCGATCGACATCCAACACAAGTAAAGAAACAACATTTTGAAATCGATTAATATCTTCTGTTCCTTTTTTAAAAATTTATATTAACAAAAATTTTGTATTTAAATTTTTTTTTGCGTCTTTTAGAATTTGTTGAAAATGTACAAAAACATGTTTTTTGGATTGATTCGAACCTGAAATTTCTTCAGCTTGAACAAAAGAAACATGCTATTATTTTTTATTCATGGGAATCATTTTTTTCGTGGTGTTTATAACGTTCCAAAATGACAAAAAAAATGAAATCCTAAAACATGACAAAAGCTTTTTTCCGAAAAAGCAAAATGATCAAATTTTTCTTTGGTTCAAGCTGAATAAATAACAGATTCGACATATTCAACTTTTTTTTTAATGTGTGCATATGACTCAATCAAAAAAAAAAAAACATGTTTTTGGACATTTTCAAACAAATTGTTATTGAGCAAAAAATTTATTTTTAAATTTTGTAGTATTTTATTATTTTATTATTATTATTATTTATTATTTTATTTTACTTTTGTCGAATGCTAAATTAAACTGAAATTAAAAATTGCTCAAGTTAGAAAATTTAACATTGCAGTTGATGAATTTGGAATATCAACCTGAAATATAACCCTTCGAGTACAAACTGGGTTAATTTGACCCAAAAAACATTTTTGATCGAGAAAGAGCTTCCATATAAATTTTATCTTAAAATATTAACAATTAAAAAAGTTACAACTTTTTCGTAAATATCCATTTTTCAAACAAAAAAATTTTTTCGTGACTTTTTTTAAGTATGTTAGAGACTTTAAAGACACTTATAATACTTATAAATTACTTCAACATACTTTAAAATATACCTCTAAATTTTGGTAAGTAAAAAGGTTCAGTAGTTGTGAAGTTATAGACGATCAAAAAGTGAACAGGGTCTCTGTTCCACTGGGAGTGAGATCCCAGTGGAGTGAGAGGAGAGAGATCCTTTTTTTCTGAATAAATTTGAAGCTAAGCTATTGGTCTACATATATTTTTATTAGATTAGAATGCTTTTTTTTCACATTAAAAACTGAGGCACCCTACTGGGGCCCATGTACTTCAACAGCAACAATGTTTTGAGACTCGAGATCCTCGCTGAATAGATAATTAAAATGATCCGCTTCGTATGTTGGTATAGTCACGTTGGCAATATTGCCGTCTATGCGTATTTTAACTCTTCCCAAGTTATTATGAAGATCCTCTCTGGTAGCTAATAATGGATACAAAATTCCAAATCTTGAAATTACAGGTAGGATTATCAATCCAATGATATACTTGCAACTATCGTCTGTCCCCATATGGTGAGAGCCTGGCCGTAAATCATAACGGGCATCTGGCCGAAATGAACTATGGTAGTGATGAACATTAAAAACTTGAATGGGAAAAGGATGAATTGCGCTTTGCTTATGTGGCCAAGTTAATTCTGAAAACAGAAGGTATAAGTGGAAAATATAAGTATTGTATTACGAAAATAAATATAATAATAAATATATTACAAAATATAAAACAATTAGAGAATTAAAAGAAAAGGCAGTTCGCGAAGAGGTTGCAAGCACCCTCAAGTATGCAAGTGGCATTTGATTCTAACAACAATTTTGCATGGTTTTTTACAAAATAAATAGAGTATTCTATCGTTGCGCAATGTTTACTTAATATTTTCTTTCAAGTTATTTTGATCAGTTTTAACAATAGACTCTGTTGTACCATCAGCAAATCAGAACACTACTCTATTAGCGACTGAGTGAAAATGATAACTATTAATTGATTATTTGTCATTTTCGCGTTGATTTCTGTTTTTAAGCGTCTATAAAGTGAGATCAAAATACGATCGGACCGATTCTGGGCCAACGAAGAAGAAACTCTTTTATTTGATAGCATTTTATTTTTGAATGTGCACATTAAAATTGTTAAAGCCGACTTCTCATAATATGCATAAAAAAATTAATACATTCCTGAGACAACCCTGGCTTTTGCTATAAAAAAGTATGGCCGAGGTTTTGCGGAAACGTTCAAGCTAGGTACAGACGGGTTAGATAGTTTATATTGGGTTCGAATCCCAAGAGTTTTAGATTTTTTACGGATTTACGCGTGCGATTATAAGTTTAAGGGACCGTGCGTGAAATTTTGTGATTCAAAACATAAACTTAGTGCAGGAATAATACAAAAAACTTTTTTTTAACAAACTCTTTTTATCGATGTTGATTCAGTTTTGAGAAACTATTCTGAATATAAAATAAATATACTACAATTAAAAAACAATATACTTTAAATTATAGATACTGTCATATTTACCAGCAGGTTTATCGAAAATTACTAAGGTGATGTATAGAATTCCAATTAAAATCCTCATTTTCTCTCAAAAACAGAGAAAACCTTCTCATGAAAAATTTAGGTAAGATTTCGATTTATGAATATTCACGAGAATCTTCCAATTCATATATATTTTAGTCGTTATCTCAGATTTTATTCTGAAATAATTAAACACACTATCGACGGGAATTATCTACAGACCTGTCATTCGAGTTGTTATTTGAGTGTCCTAATTTTCATAATATTTACATGAAAATATTCTCCTCATAAAAACAAAAAGGTAATAAAATTGTACGTGTACAAAGCCCAATATAATGGCAAGATTTAAATTAAAAAAAAATATTATAAAGAAGTCAAATTTCGACGCATTTGAAAAATTTTAATGAGATTAGAAATAATTAACATTTTCTAAGCTTCTAGGGTTTATTTAAAAGGTAAGACTACATAAAACATTTCTAAATTGCTGAGATATTTTCAGAATCTTTCATCTAGATTCTGTCCTAGAGTCAAGTTTAGTGCAAAATAATTACAAAAGTAATACATTTTAGTGATAATTCTAAAAATATCATTGGGTTGAACTTTTTTAAGTCATGTGGGGAGTACATTCATTATTTGAAATTTTGCATACAAAAAGCTCGCGCGGGTCCTGTTGAACTTTCGAGCTTTTCCATGATCTAATTTTTTGTTAAACACAAGAATTTTAAGGGATAACATGTTGTTTATTTACCTGAATATATACCGGAGTGTACAAGCTTGAGCCTTCATGTCTTGTTTGATTTTAGTACTTAAATGATTTCTGAAATAAACCTTATATCAAACTTAGAGTTCTTTTGCTAAAATTCGTATATTATTTATACCAAAGTTAAAATTGTGTGCATTAGTAAAATTTTCCTTATATGGAGTTTGCCGCACTTTTTAAATTAGTATCTCTTTCCCCAAAACCAAACTGCTTCTGAGTCGAAGGTAAACTGGAATAAAAATAAACTGAACTGCTCCGGCGTTGGGTCCTTTGATTTATGTAGAGGTTCTTGTAACGTAATGAGATTTCCATTACGTCACAAATCCTTCTCACAATTCTGCTAAGAAAAGTTTTGGTTGTTTTCCTATCATTCTTCGAGCTATTCATTTTATAAAAATACTTTCAAAATTGACCAAGATATGGAGGTCATAATAATTGCCATGATAATGGTCTTTTTACATTCTCATCTCAATGAGAAGGTATTAGTTTTATGTGAAAAATGACTTTCGCGGATTCAATCAAATGTCGAAAAAATGTATGAAACAAATGAATATTATATATAATACTTCACACTATATATAAACTATATATAATATTTCCGCCTGGATTAATTAAACGTTTTTTTTTTAAACAATAGTTATAAATAATAAGGAGCACGTATAAAAAATGCTAGCCAAGGAAATTACACTGTTTAGGGTAAAATTAATGTTCTGAAACAATTTAATCGCGCATCACTTGCAAATTGTGTCTTGTAGGGGTATTATTGTATTTATTTATTACTACTTACCGATTAATAAAATCTTTCGAGAAAATAACAACTGACTTTTTAAATATTCAGCGCTCCCGTAAGTGCATAGCATAAAGTATGTAAGCCTACGCCTTTGCATTTCGACTACTTTGTGCACATGTTCGCGCTACGTGCTCATGCTAGCTCAGCAGGGACCAGCTAGCCTATTGTACGTAATTACGAGCGATCTGAAGAAGAAATCAAATACAATAAACATTGATGATTCTACAGGGAATCAAAATTTAATAGTACATCATGCGCCGAGGTGCATAATGCGCATTGTATTTATTGTATTAATTGTAATTGTCCGCTGTATCGTAATGTACAACATTACGATACTCTACGCTGTCTCATAAAAACGCGTTAATGCACCGGAGTCACATAAAAAAATAAAGATTATGAATGTATGAACGTTTAGAGCATTTTCAGAATTTCTAACACCATTTTTTGAAGATTTGAAAATTCTATGTACGTCCGTTCGCAGTACTTGGAAATTCAAACAGTTTATCCAAACGACATTTTTGGATAAAAAAAAATATCAGAGTTATAGCATTTTTAAAATCTAAAAAAAAAACGAAAATTAACATTTTAAGGCAATCAACGCACGATATGAAAACAAGCCAGGATAAGAAAAACGTTGCTTTTTGAAAGCCCTACAAATCATAACAACTTTTTGAATTTTCTTGAAAAATCGAAAAAATTTTAACCTCTAAGTAATTTTCACATAAAGTGTCAAATGGATGATAAATTGTACTTTAAAACCCTCTTTCGACATCATTCTCATTTTCTAAGCGCTTTATTTACACTTGTAACAATTTTATTTCAACCGCTCACTAGGAGAAAAGTGTCATTGAAGAGAAAAAAGAAAGGTTTGTTAGAGAGATAAGTTTTGAACGATAGTAAAAAATCTATCTCATCTGCTGTTCGACAAAACTGACCTCCCTGCAAAATCTTTTGTTTGCTTTTTGATAATGCTTTCCGACTTTGCTGTTCAACCTTTTATTAAGCTAGAGTCCACGTTTCATATATTGTTTTGCTCATTTTCTATCATTTTCTTTTCAAAACAATAATTTGCTTAATTTCAGTTTGCATTTCGCGCGTACTTGTATTTAACTTCACTAGCGCCTCCTATGGAGTGGTCAAGCAGAGCTCTCTTTCGTTCAGCAGCCACGTGCAGGAGCAGAGTACTTTCGGCTTTTTAATTCAAATGCTTTTGAAATTCTAGTAAAGTAGTAGTACAGTAAATTCACTGAAATAAGGTCAGCTTTTGTAAAGACTGTCAAGCTTTGAATTCTCGCGGATCCCCGTGTTCCTAGTTTTGATAAGTTTGGCTAGTATGTTTTCAATATTTTATTAAACACGTGGGATCTCTCGAGTCTCCAAGGCTATTCGCCTTTCGCTATTTACCCCCTCTTCCGTTACTTGTAAAAGTACTTGGCGGGCAAAAGTCTCGCCCACGTTCTGCTGAAATTTCAGTTTGGAGTAGATTTAAGTCCGGATGACGCATGCGCGCCTGGCGCTCAATATCATAATCGAATTTTGTATTTTTGAGTATTCTTGAGTTACGAAATACGGGACATAAGCGGTCACAATTTCGGTAAGACAAATTTATCGTTATAACCTACAGCTAACGCTAAAAAATTGATAACCTTAAACATCACGCCAACATGCAAGCTGCCTCCTGTTAAAAAAAACTGAAATACATTTTTCTACACAAACCTTGCAGAGTGAGAATTTTATTATATTCTCAAAATAAAATTTGGCTGAACACTCATGTCGGTATTTCACCCGCAATACATATCAGTAATTCGTATTAATACTACGCCAGGAGTAAACAAGTATCATGCAAACCGCTGGTTGAACACTTATTTCAGTATTTCAACAGTTTTTTTTGTAGGGGGGGTGCAAATGCATTGACGTCCTAAGTTTGGGACTCGACCTAAAAAACGGCCTGGTCAGCGGGGATGCTTCTTTACGGGGATTTATCAGAGTTGGAAAACGGAAATCCAGTTTTTAGCCGCACGGTTGACTATTTTTTTTGTATACGTCATCTAAATTTTATTTTGTTTTGCTGTACACATCCGATTTTTTGAAAAAATGTATATATTTTATTTTATTAACAAACAAAATCTGCCCGCTTCGCGGGCACATTCTCATCGCGCGCTTCGCTCGCAAGTTTGAGCGCGCCTAGGGCGCTCGCCTGGTGGATCTCGCGCTTCGCGCTCGATTTGGTATTCATCTCGCACTTCGCGCTCGATAATGTATTCACATCGCGCTACGCGCTTGGATACATTTGCCTGATGCTTGAAGCTCGGTTCCTCTAGGATTTCGCACTTCGTGTACTCGCAATTGCGCGCTTCGCCGGCAAATACTCTCTTAATAAGCTTCATCGTTATGACCTGCTTTTGTTTTAATTATGCCAATTATATATATATATATATATATATATATATCGGTATATGTATATATATCGGATAATGTCAGTGTATAGAAAATAAAAACAGGCATTCAAAAAAAATTATGATTTGCATAATTTTTGAACATTATTAAAGAAAATTATATTTAGAAATATTTTAATAAATAAAAAGTATATAGCGTGTAGCAAATATTTGAAATACTATTCTTTGGAAACGCACAAAAAATCGAATAAAAGGATAATAAAAATAATAAAAATAATAAAAGCTGAAGATAAAAAAATTATGAACCGAAACTAAAATTTACAAGTGACAGTCTCTAAATTTGTTTCCAGAAAGATAATAATTCTTTAAATATATTACAAAATGAAAGAAATAACTGTGTGCTCAAAACGATTTACTAACCTCTAGTTTAACAACACAACCTCCCCTATAACTATCGACTTTCACATATAGCAAACAAAACATACACATTTTTATAATTACACCTGAATAATTTTACAGTTCATCTGAAATGTTTTGGAAATTATATAAAACTCTGTTCAGTTATCACTTATATCCGCTGCTCTTCAATTATCCCTCACGAAAAGATATGACAGGAAAGAAATGACAGGCCTGTCATTTTTTTGCTATAGTTTTTTCGCGACCACAGGGAAATGTCAGGCAAAACGACAGGGGAAAAGACCGGCGAAAGTGACTGGCCCTAATTGGCCTTAATTTATAATAATATCGCTCACACGTTATACACGTCGTACGCATAATGCACACTGGTGCGAATTCGCACCGGAAAATTTTTCATTTTGCTGGCATTTACGCAGGCACAGCTGCAGCGGCTTATCTTCACTATAATAAATTTATATGTTGAATATGCGTAATATATGCTAGATGTTTATTATATGTTCAATATGTTAAATATGTAATATTAGCATCTCGAAAAAACCAATTACCACTAGTATGCCATTTATGTATGCTGGGTTGAAGTGTGCATTTTGAGGGTTAAAAATATATTGTAAATAACAAAAACGAAACCAAATGCATTTTTTCGTAATTATCACGTTTTTATTACAGATAAAAATGCAAACATTATGTACTTGCAAAAATGATGAAGAATTACAAACCAGGTTACAGTTGGAGTACAGTTGGACTGAACATTATAAAATATAATGTATCGACGACTTGCACACTTATCCGATGCCTACCTGACCAACATTTCCTTTGGACCGTACTAATTACACATGAAATGAGATATCGAGCTAAAACTTTGGTAAAATAAAGGAATGGGATTATAAAAGGTTTATGTGCTAATAAATTTGGCAATTGCAAACAAGAATTTGTTGGGAAATTTTTCGTTCGTAATTATAAAAATGTATTTGTACATAAACGTTCCTTAGTCCCTTTTCTTTCCTTTGCAAAACTTTCAGCTCGATATCTCATTTCGTGTGAAATTGGTACGGTCCAAGAAAAAATGTCGGCAAGGCAGGAATCGGATGAGGGACACAGGACCTTAAAACAAGCAAAATGAGCTTCAAATTAAAGACTGACTGAATGAAGTACACATAGGAAGTCATTTAGAAACAATCGGAAGAATTTTGAAAATCCAAACAAGTCAATTTTCAGTCGATTTCAATCCGTCCACAAAAGACAAGTCCATTTCGCATCCACATTCAAATTCGAATCATTTCCAGTGCTGCCGAATTCGGATGAATTTGGAATGCACAAACGGATTAAAAATTGGGTCAAAATCTCATTTTTAATGCGCACATGTAATCCAAGTTGTACGGATTAAAATGGTTTGAACTTGCTGGTTTTGACTTGCGAATTAAAAAGCATTAAAAAACGGCCATGTGACAAGATACCTACTTTGATATTTTTTCCGCCATTCTCCTGTCCACAAATCAAATGATATATAGAGTTGAAATTTGGTCATAAATAAAAGGCACTAAGAAACATGTATCTACCCACACACTTGTATAATAAAAAATCAAATTTATTTTTGGGAAAAATGTATGATTATACACATTTTTGAGTAGATAAACGTTCCTTAGTGTCTCTTACCTGCATATCCGAATTTTTCATTCTGCATCTCATTTAATGTGGATAAGAGGATTGCCAAAACAATGCCGTTAAGGCAGGAATCTGGTCACGAGACCAACTGATTACATGACATTAAAATTAAAGTTACACGTAGTTATAAGACTTATAAGTATGGTTCTAAAGTCGTAGAGTTCTTGCGAGCGACCTCTTTACAACTTTCTGAGGCTTACAAAAGAAGCCTTGAATCAAAAACGTCCCTAAGCGTGTTGGAGCCAGGGCCCGAACTCAATATTGAATTGCCTGATTTTACTCCGTGAACACTAGAATGACACCTTTTTCTGATAGCCAACATTCAATTACAAATACAGATTTGATTCAAAATACAAATAGGTCCTAATTATCTAAAAAAGATGTAATTCTAGTATTCATGGAGTGAACTGAAGCAATACCATTTTTAGGCTGGGTCCTGCTTTCAACGCCCTTAACGCCATGTAGCGAGTGTATCACGTGACGAGATACCTACCTTACTGACGTTTTTTGCGCCGTATGTAAATAAAAGGCACTAAGGAACGTACATCTACCCACTAGAGTTCTGAGTCGGTTATATTACTTCGAGAACGGTAACGAGAACGAGAATATTACCAAGAATATAACCGAGAATCGACACATGTTTAAAGTATCAACAGATGGTTTAAACTAATTAAAAGTGGTGTAAAACACGGCAAACGTGACACCGATACCATAGAAATACGTTCTGCACAAGAAAACAACTTGACATTAGCCACGATCTCAAAAGCAGCTTTTGCCCGCTATCAGAGACTATCAGGAGTTCACGGTGATTCGACCGATCGACAGAAATGTCAGGAAAAGTAACAAATTATTTTCTTTAATACTCTCGCGGGAAATGCGATTTTGGGGCCCTGGCGCGAATTTATAAATTACCAATAAATGTGGAAAATTTCATATTTTACATTTTACAATTTTTATAATTTTCTAAAATAATTTTATAATTTATTCTTATATTTCATAACTTTAGAGTATACAAATATTTCCAAAATCGCCTGAAATTGTTGGTGATTTTTGGTAATTTTACCGATAATATTTTGGTATAGTTGTAGTAAGTGATATTATTTTATTATGAAATTTTCCTATTGAGAATAGCAAGTATTATTATTTTTTGCGGTAAAATCTGTAATAGGAAAAATTAGTAGAGGAATTATTAAACTATACAAAAAGAATGAAAGTAATTAGTATCTGAAATAACATTGTATGACTGATTTTTTCTTTAAAATTGCTATTCACTTCAAAAATATGCATAGGAATGTGACTTCCGATCAAAAGACCAAATAACACAATTACGAATTGGAGTTTTCTGAGAGCATCTCAATTCTCTACAAATAATTAATTAAATCAAAAACTATATTGAGAACCACCTTTCTTCTACAAGCAATAAAGGTTATAATCCTTATCTTTCAATAGGAAAGTTAATAATTGATTTTCTTTTTATTTAAAACTTCCGCTTTGTCACACTACCCCCGTTATCACATTGACTCCTGTCGACCCTATGCTGGTCTGAGAGTTTCTCCCAAAGATTTTACGTTTATGCTTCTGTGCTTGTCTATTATCACACAATTAGGATGTGGATTAATTATATCAATTTGAAGTTAATCTACTTTCGTCGCCTCAAGAAATTAAAGAACGATTATAACTTTTAAATACATTAGATTTTAAAGACATTTTAAACTTTTATAAACACTTTTTGCTGGATACGCCCAAATTGCGATAAAACTGCATAGAAGGTCCAACCGCTTTTTTTTTGTTTAGACTCACATATTTTGTATATTTTGTCATGCTGAACAAGAATTTTGCCGAAAAAAGTGTCAATCTCTTATTGTTTTCGAGATATCGAGATTTTTACTGTTGAAAATGAAGATCTTTTTCTATGTATTACAATAGTTGGAAAAGGGGTTGGAGTACCTTTGAATTTGAAACGGTCCTGACTGAGGGGCATTTGCTACTCGTAGTCATCCCCGATATTTTTCCAATGGCTTTTTGTAGGGGCGCAGGCTTGAGGGGGCGTAGAATTCGTGGTAGCTTGTGGAGCTGTGTTTGTGAGAAGGCTTCCGTTTGATTCGCCTTAATCATACAAAAATAATTGAAGTATGTAAGTTTTGAAACAAATCGCAGAAAATTGAAATTTTGTATAATAAAAATCTGGATATCTCGAAAATTGTAAGACAGCGAAATTTCTTCCAATAGATTCGTGTGCAACATGAAAAAATACATCAAATGTGTGAGTTTAAATGAAATCGAAGAGTATCGACCTTTTATGCAGTTTTTCCCAAATCATTAACAATAATCAAGGTAATTATTACATTGATCAATAGATAACAAGAAATTTTGTTAGGTCATTACTGTTAGGAGCAGGGCTATTTCGTCTATTTTTCGCGACGCCGTCTATAGTAGAAAAAAATATTTTCATAACACCTTCATCATAAGTGCGATTTTAGTGCCTGCAAACGATCCCTAAAACAGTATTTATAGACCTAGGTTATTAAAGGGTTTACGTAAGGCACTAGGCTTATGAAATATTGACGTATTGTGCTCTGATTGGCTAACAAACAACTGTAGCATACTTTATCACACAACGCGAGGTTCACGTTGTCACCGCACTGTGGCCTTGTCCACACACCGATTTACAGTTGAGTGGTCAACGAGAGTCGTTCGGAGGTGGTTAAAAACCACACGGACCTGAGTGACATGATAATCCTCTGATAGATCCTCTGATTGCAATACTCGCTATCGCTAAGGCTCCAGCTCGTATTGCATCTTCAGACAACAAAAAGTACCACTTGTGATCCTTGTATCCTAAATAACTATTGCGATAAGAAATTTACTTGTTTAGATGCATCTAAGCTATAATGGGTAGTATAGTTTCAGAAATGCCAATTTCCTGGGAATCTATTACGCTTATTTAGCGAACCGGACATTCGAAACGTGATTTTATATTTTTCTGCAGAAGTTCGCCTTAAGTGGCCTTTAATGTAACGTTTACTCTATTATGTTTTGACGCAACATCCCATGTGCAAAATCATTTTCGTCAAGCCTTTTTTAGGTAGAAAACTAGATTTGAATATAAATAATTTATTAGATCCGAAACGTAAAAAAATAGTGGCCTAAAAAATGTTACATATATATGATAAAATTCAATTTTCTTTGTATTACAAAATTTTAATTTTGAATAAGTTTCAATAAATTTTGAGACCCTTAATTATTATTATTATTATTATTATATCATTAAGCCGTTTCCCTTTCGGGGTAGGCGTGAATTGCTCGGTGGTAAAACATAACAAATATATTAATTGAAAAATTATTATTGTATTTGCTAGTATTTATTTATAGAATTGCACCGCAGACCAGACGGAACTAAGCCGAGTGAATGCTTGCTGCTCGGGGTTAGGCCCTTTTGTTCGCCTGTAACCCCTTGGGTTAGGCCCGTGCTTAACTTTGATGTCTCATAAATCGAAAACCATTTTACGGATTCGCATGAAACTTTAAAGAATAACGTTCAAGAGTAGAGATTATCGATCATATATATCCAATATATTTTTTTTCGGTAATCTCGCAAAATACAAACGTTTTTCTGGTGCCCTGAAAAATTTGGAAAAACGGGGCTAGGCCCTTTTTTCCTCGACCCTTCATTTTTTAATCGATTTCAATTATTCTCTATTGTGTATAGAGGTTATGTTTCCATTCCTAATGTTCCTAATTGTTTTCAATCGGGGCGGCGATCGGCAAATTTTTCGTTGCGTTCTCGCGGTGTGTTGTGCATTTTTTATATCTTTGTGGACAGTTTTTAAACGTTTTCAAAATTATAAAGTGATATAGATGGATGGTTTTCGAAATTCGGAACAATGTACTACTATGACCAGTAGCTAGAAGGAAGTCGAGGGGAAGAGAAGAAAATAATTGCCGAATCCGCTTTTAGACAGAAGAAAATCTTGAATTTCGACATACACAAAAAATACCCATTTTTTATAGTTCAAATATTCCTATAGTATTTTGAAATGTATTTTTGCCTGTAATTTGTTATCAAGTCTTATTTTCAGCAATTAAAAATGCAATAGAATTGGTAAGAAAATTGATAAGCAAAACTTATAAAAATGCAGAATTGCACCGAAATCGACCTGAATTAACTAGCTGACATCTTTTTCAGGTGAATGATAGGTATACATTTTAAATTACTATTTAATTATTAATTGAATTGATATTATAGGATACACTTTAAATTACCATAGGAATATTTAATCTATAAAAAATTGGCATTTTTCGGGGTATTTCGACATTCAAGATTTTTTTCTGTCACTTCCCGGTTCGAATATTTTTAATTTATTACTTTTGGAGAATACTCTTTTTATATGGTAGAAGAAATCCTGTTAACATTATACCAGGGAAAAAAAATTTAGGGGCTATCTCAGACCATTAATTGTAAGGAAATTACAAATTTTCTTATTCTAGGCCTGATAATATGTTGAAACAAATTTATTTTTGTTCTATTAATTTTAGGGGTTATTCCTCTATAAATAACAAATATTTTCTAGGAGTGACAGAATTTTTTAGCTTAACATTTGTATTAATTAAAAATTGAAAATTAAGAAAATTCATGTTCCAGACCTAATACGGCCTAGCACTCTCAGCTCGCGAAAATTATTACAAAACATTTATTTAATTTTTTTAATTAACATATTGCTTGAAATGTGTTGCTTCGAAAAAATTAAATAAACGCTTTCAAATAATTCCCGCGAGACGAAAGTGCTGCCATCAAAATGCCGCTTCATAAACTCAAAATCATACTACCGATTGGCCCGATTGGAAACGATTGGGAACGATTGAAACTTTGCAACACTCAATCGTTCCCAATCGCGCACACACGATTAAGAAACACGATTAGAAACAATTCAATTTTCTTTCCATCGTTCTGAATTATTTTCAATTAATTATTTCTTGAAGGTTGGTTTCAAATATAAAATAAGGTATTTTTAATCTATAATAACCAGAATAGAATAAGAAAGTAAATGGACACTCAATTTTTTCTCCAATATGTAGAAATGTTTCACTACATATTTTTTTCTTAGTCAATCACTTTGAAAAGCCTCAAATAAAAAAAAATCAAATAAGAATTGGAATCGTCAGCAAGTATGTTACACGAGTCATTCCTTTAGTAAGACTTCGTTACAGAATCGTATAATTGACTAAAATGCTTCTCTGGCTGGTGTATGCATTAAAACTGGATTTACAACTTTTATCAAACACTATAGAGAATGTCTGATGATAATGGGCCACAAACGCGCGTCATTAGATTGATAAACTATCGACCTTTTGTCACGATGCTGACTTTCTGAGTTTTCTTTTCTTAATTTTGTTTTAAAAGATTTTGTCCGCGTTCACGTGATTAGAATTTACGTGACACGTGGCTAGAATAATGATAAAAAAACTTGAACAATATACGACGATATAGCGTTTATTGAATTACCTATTGCCACATTTGTAACATAAAATAATTTCTGAAATTTTTAATTAAAAAATTAGTCTGTCATATAGGTATATTTATCTAAATTAAAATTCACCTTAGTTGGAAATTTAATAATTGTAACTGTGATTATAACGATAAGAATCTAATTATTCTATTCTATTAACATTATATTTATGCATTTTTAATATTGACTTATTTAAACAAGTTAATATTTTACTGAGCAAATCATTCTAATTGAATTACTTTGGCCAGTTGCAGACCGACTTTGCCAGTACGAGATTAGAAGCTAATCTATTCCACGAGTTGCACTCTGAAAATTGATATAATTATTGTATATGTATATTCTTTTGAGTTAATCAAACTTTGAATCTATATTAGTTATATATTATTATAAATATAGTTATTGCATATATTACTATGTATATATATATATATAAAAACTAAAGGTTAACAACCACCGCAGGGTCCCACTGGGAGTAACTGTCATCTAAAAGAAAATCTGAACAGGGGAGGAGCACGTTTGGAACGCATCGAGCGTTCATCCAGCATTTCGCTCCCAATCCCTGTTTTTAACCTCCGCGCGCAAAATACTGCTTACGCGATTATAGATGCGCGTGAAGTCACCTTAAGCCCACGTTGTCGATAGGTATTATATTTTTTTAAAGTTTTTAGTGTTGCAAGAAAATCTATTGCAATTACTCCGTGACCTACTAACGCAAAATTTCACGTAGAATCCGAAATTTAACAAATTAAATCTTCATCTTCCTTTTCTAATGAATTTTTCTTGCATTATACGGAGAGGATACGATGTGGATACTATAAGGATACGCTGTAGAGTATCCGTTCCGTTCATTCGGTCCGCTAGGAAACGAAAAAATATGAAGAGGAGGAGGATGATAACGCTTCCTTCATGACTGCTGATGCTGAAGAAGAGCAAGATACAACTATGTTTGAAGAACCAAGATAGCAATTTTTCGGCAAACTAATTGCACAGTGCTGGCAGGTTCTGCGGATAGATCAGCAGGCCATGTCGGTAGACGTTGAGACAGATTTGGGTGCATATGTTGCTCATTACGCCGTTAGGCCCTGCCGGCACAGCATGCTGGCATCCTGCCGTTAGCATATGTCGTACCATCGAGCTTACACTCTGCAGTTATCCTGCTCGCATAAACTGAAGCAAATAAAGGGTTACTAGGTTATATTATGTATCATAATGTATTCACCATAATTTCGTTGAGCCAAATTCTTCTTCTTTAGTAATCCCCCTTACAAAATGGTGTAATCACTACGCTTTCTCGCACACTCAATAAATATAATAACGAAACAAAAAATACCCAAATACAAAATGTCGAAAGCACGGAATTTGTCCAACAGTGACACTGCGACAAGACACTGCCGAACCGCCAGGTGGGGGCCGGGGAGGGCCGGGTTCATTTATGAATTCAATCACGTGACCGAAGGCAGAATACAAGCGCGCAAGTTGGAATATCCTCATCATGACATTTATTATACCCTCATCAATTACGATATTGCACATATTTTTTCCTATCTATTTATTCCCATAAAAACTACCCACATAGTATGATATATTGCTGCAAGATTTCGGCAAGGTTTCTTGTAAGGTTCGCAATATTTTTGAAAGATTTCAAGAAATGTTTCTGAAATAAAGATATGACCCTTGCACAGATCGAGCACAATATTGCATGAAACATTTGACAAATAATATTTTAGTTAAATATTTCTGTAATATTTTAGATTTACTTTAGGAAACATTTCATAGAAATAATTTTCAAACGTGTCTTTGAAACCTTTGTGCAACATTATCAAAAGGATTCATTGTAATATTTCTTTGAAATTTTCACTGCAACATTTCATGCTTTGTGCGTACGAGATTCGATAGAAACCTTCCCACAATAAGTGATTTTCATATTCTATATTCTCTGGAAAGAAGCAAAAAATTATAAGACTATATACAATTTTTTAAGGTTGAATGATGAAGCAAATCTATACAGAATATAATTTGAAGCGAGTTCTTCAAAAATATCAGCTATACATTTTTGACTCGTCTTCTGTGACTCCAAAAAAATATTTTTTGAACAATTTTAATTCTCATGGAATTAATGAATTCTTATCTCAAATTTTTTCACGGGGTTTCAGAATTAATTTCTTTGGAAAAAATTCGAAAGTATTGAAACTGATGATATACTTGTATTCTAATCATATATTACGATATTTTTCATATTTTTATTTATTCACTTTTATTACATTCATGTATTTATTTTTACCTTCTTTTTCATTCTCATTTAGATATTTTGGAGCTCAAATGAGAAAGTGTCCCGCAAATTTAACTGTTGACTAATAATTATAATTATAATTTCATGCACGATTCTTCAATTGGACAAATTCTTCCTGGGGTTTATGAAATTTTTAGTCATATTCAATCTGATCTTTTTCATACAATTTTATAATTTCAAGGGGGGTGGGGGATGGTACAGAATCATATACTACAGCTCAGCTGCAGTCACTGTGAGCTCACAAGATAACGTGCACGCCATGTTTGCGATTTTCTGACTATGTACAATTATTGTACATGTATTCTGTGTCAACGCAGACTGAATGCTGCAACAAAATAGAAGTAGTATTTGGATATGGTTTATGGTGTACGTAAGCTCAGTTATGGCAGACTTATGATTGGTGATAAACCTATTACTTTTGAGGGGCAATATATTCACGTTGATGATAAAAAGTATCTGAAAACTGTTGGTCTGCTTGAACTGCTGTTTAGAAAAACTCCCGATGAATCATCTATAAGTACTGCCTTATTGAAAAATCCCATTTATAGAACTATATGGGAAACTATGTAGGAAACTATATGGGAAACTATATGGTAAACTATATGGTAAACTATATGGTAAACTATACGGGAAACTATATATATATATAGGAATTCGAGCCCGGATCCTATATAGTTTCCCATGTAGTTTTCGATATAGTTTCCCATGTACTTTCCGATATAGTTTCATATATAGTTTCCCATGTAGTTTCCGATATAGTTTTCTGCACTCTAAAAACACCCTGCTTAAAAGTTTTGGATAGATTCCCGGATAGACTCGGGACTATATCCGGGCCTATACGGGGTGAACTACGGGCTTTGTTCCCGGTTTGTAAACGGGACTATTGATATTCACAACCTCCTGCAAATTTAAAATTACTCTTTTGCGCACACACCCTCATCAGTGACACATGGACTGTCATCCATCTAGGGCATGCTTCCGATTGGTTGATCTTTAATTGTGAACTACTCATTAATTAATAACTTTACAACAAATTTTTATTATTATTTTCAACGCCATTTCTTATGATGAATACAAAAATGTAAAAATGTACCTTGAGTACTGGGACATACTGTATATATATATAATTTTTTTCGAATTTGCAGTAATTAAATAAATTAGAATGAATTTATGTTCATTGTTTGCGTGAACACATATTATACATCAGCTTTAAAGGTAAAGAGAGAATAATTTATATTTTTGTTATCATACGTTTGAGATTTGCACACTAAATACTTATAAATTCTTCGCGTACTTTAAACTAAAATCAAAATTCAGTCTTTAGCATTTTCAGATTTATTAAAAAGGTTCTTCTCTATGAGTACATATTCATAGTAATATCTTAACATCCAAACCCGTAATGCGAGTGCAGGTCCTGTACTTGTGGTCAGTATTGGAACACATACAATTCGTTTAATGCGTCATATCAAACAGTATTATTTTTTCACGTTCAGAAGTGCTGTTTAACTGCCCTGTAGTTATGCGGTAATTAACATGAGTATGATGTATTGAAAGAATCGAGAGCCGGTGCATCAGAGGTAGATAATACTGGATGAATGATGGTAATAGATGGTAGGTTGAGTGTCATACGCAGCGTGCCGAAATCATGCCGTTCTCACTCTCGACTCTGTTAATCAAACGGCATTTGAGGTAATCGGGTTGATTCGACTGAAGAGCAGAATTCAAACAGTGAGAGTGAGAGAGGTGGGGGAGGGGTGTAGTTAGCTTGGTAAGAGGCAAGGTAAGTGGTGCAAAGGACATGCGTATACAGACATGCTGTTCTCATTCATGCAGGGAAGAACATGGAAACCACTTCTAGGTAGGTGCCTACTTTATGACGTGTACACCTGAGTCTGCAGCTGAAATGAGTCCTGTAATTCGACATTTCCCTAAGCCACACACTGATGATAGAGAATTTTTAGTATATAATCATAAACTTGTTATTACTGAAAACAAAATTATTCGCCAAAAAGAAGTTGTTTATTTTATCTATGGATAAACCCAGAACCGTTTGTAAAAAATGGCTGTTTAGCAAACGCTTCCTTTCTTTTTACGCCTTAAGACAGTGTGCCAAAGCTCAATCCTGTCTGATCAGTCTTTCGAAAGTTATCGTGCCCACAGGATACAGGCATACAGACAGACACCTTTGTAAACATCGTTTTTTCTGACTAAGGTGGCCTCAGAACTTGGAGATTTGATAAAAACCGACCAAGTCATATTTTACGTTACAATAATACTTCCTCATTAGAATGGATACTAAATTATGATTTTAATGATTTATTAAAAACAAAAAGCTCTTAAATTATAATTTCACAAAAATTGCGGTATTAATTTAAAAACTGCATGAACATTCGTATATTTACTTAACGTAAATAAAAATGTTATTTGAATTCTCTTTTTTTCGCTTCTGTCGAAAATGAAAATTATGCATATATTCGGAGTTTTTACTTTATTACAACGTATTTCTAATTTAACCTCATAACATTCAACTGGTTGGGCCATCGAAATCACGCATAGTGCCCCAGTATTAAATTGAGCCAGAAAATCGCATCAAAACGTTGAACAATGAGTAGTTTTCATTTGTTACATAATGCAGTTGGGTTAAAATTTTTCAGGAATATTAGAAGATGATCGAAGATCTTTGGATTGTTATAAAAATTAACAAAACTTTATTGTTCGATAAGGGGAGCTTTTGTGCCAAATGTTTTGTTAAAATTTTCAAAATTTTGGGACTTACGGGACATTAAATTTTCAGGTTCGACTCTTTTCAAAACAAAATAACTCCGAAGCCGTTCCATTGATTTTGTTCATTTCATGTGAATAGAAGAAGGCTTCTAAGTGTTTAAAACTAAATGGAAACCAAGAAAATTTTTTTAATTTTCTTAAAAAGAATGTCAACAATATTTTGATTTCGATTTTTCGTCCAGTCGCACACCTACGATTTTAATTTAATGATGATATTTGAATTTCTTAGAATTTTCTGTGTTGTTTCAAACCGAAAAATTGATGAATAGTCTAAAACTAACGCAGATAGCAATTATTTAGTCTCACGGTGCGAGCCTTCACGTTCTCGAAAAGCACGGCCAAGATCGTATCTGGACTCACTAATTCTTGTACTGCGGCGTGCAGTGTTAATGTTGACCTTTGTTTTTTCATTTAATAAGTTTCTACAATACAGGATTTGATATTGGGAGCAATTTTGTAATATTTATTATAATAAGCAACTATAATAGGCAACTACAGTGAGAAATTTACGATTTTGATTTTTTACTCATCTAAGTTTTATTAATGTCTAAAGTTTCAAATTCATACATGTCTAGAGTCAATAAAAAAATGTATGCACAACAAAAATTAAGTTGATTGTTCAATGCTAATATTATGATAACTTATAGGTAAGAATGTTTCCAGGCATTTTTATCTTAGGGGGCTTCCATAAAGGATGTCACAGTTTTAGGGGGGGGGGGGTAGCCGAATTGTGACAGTCTGTGACAGAGGACATTGAGACCTCATTGACACAATGTGACAAATTGATCTAAAAATTTCCAGAAATCTTCCTTCAATAGTGAGGAACAAATATCTCACTGGAAGTTGTTTCAATTTTAAAGTACCCTCGATACTTTTCTTTGGCGAACCTAAAAAAACGTGCTCACCGTCAGGTCTCAATTTCCAATTAATTATTATCAATCAGTTGGCAGTTTTGACTTTTTTCTTCATCTTGTAGCCATCTCTAGGGTATGAGAAATGTGTATACCAAATTTCAAACAGTTTCAATTATATTTGTCTGAGTAAAGACGATTTATCTTCTAAAAAATAATTGAATTTGGGAAAAAATTGTTCCCTTTTTTTAAAGTTTATATTATACTATAAACATGTGACAGAAAGACCGTTCTTACAAGTACATATTTGTCACAAGGTTTCTACAAAATTCCATTTTGAAAAAAGAGGCTCGTAGATATACTGCCTTCGTTTTTGAAGGCAAAGCCTATCAATTTTTTCGGGTTCCATTTGGCATAAAAACTGCTAGTAATGGTTTCGTGAGAGCTTTGAATACAGCTTTTAACGAAGAATTCGGTGATTTTCTTACAGTCTTGGTCGATGATAATTTAGTCACATCCAGGACTTTCGATGAACACCTAGAACATTTGGATAAAATTTTCACGAAGATAGGACAGGCGGATTTATCTCTAAAATTAGAAAAAACTTTGTGGTGCCGTATAGAAATAAAAATGTTAGGGTATATATTAACTCCGGAATGCATAAAGCCGGATGCGGATAGAATTAAAGCCATAACTGATATTGAACCACCAAAAAATCGCAAAGAATTGCAAGGAATATTTGGAATATGTGTTTATCACAGCAGATTCACTAAAAAATATTCTAACTATGTGGATCCATTCCATGATACAGGCATGACATTTTTCTCGAGCAACTCAAGAAAAACTTTCTGAAAACAGTTTCTTTGGCACATTCTATGCTTGACGAACCACTTTGGTTGCAAACAAATGCAAGCAAAAAGGGGATAAGTGCGATACTTTTCCAGATAGACGACCAGGGATGTGAAAGGATTGTGGCACTTGTGAGTAGATGTCTAACGGCCCACGAGATGAATTACCCAATAACAGAGCTTGAGCTGTTGGCCATAGTATAAGGGTTGGTAAAATTACAAAAATACCTTCTAGGAACCACTTATAAAATTGACACGGATGATTTAGCTTTAACGTTTCTTTTAGAAACGCAATTTTACAATTCAAGGTTCTCAAGGTGGTCAATGCTGATTCCAATGTTTTCATTCGACATTTTACACTGCGGAGGAGTCGATAATGTGTCAGCTGACTGTCTCAGTAGAGTATTAACAGGAAGAAATAAAAAAACGAATGAAAAAAGATTCGTGATAGCCGAAATAGAGAATCAAAATGAAATAGTTCAAAAGCACAGTCAAAAAAACCATGACAGTGAATAAAGTTAGCAAAAATCTTGAACCATTAATTGAAATAATTACAACTTTATCGAATTCGCAGAAAAATAGTCAGCATACAATGAAATTGAATGAAGACCTTCTAGAAGATTAGCCTGTACAAAATCATCAGATAAAAAAATGACATAATTTTCCGTAGGACTAGAAATTATGATAGGTGGTGTGCGTTAATACCTGAAAATTTAAGAAATCTAAATCATAGATCTCATTCATGAAGACCTAGGATACGTGGGAACTTATAAGACTATCAAAATATTAGAGAAAAACTTGTACTAGAAAGGGATGAAAAGAGACCCGACGAAAAAAAATTAAAATATGCGATTTGAATCAAAAAAACGAAGCAATTAAATGTAGCGATGGAGGGCTATCCTCAGTCTAATCTGGTAGAACGAACCATGAGAGAGCTTGGGAGATTTTTTTCGCACATATTGCTCCTCACGTCATTCTAGCTGGTTAACATTCGTTAATAAAATCGAAAATTGTTTAAACGTGGTCTTAAATAACTGAGGATCTGCCATAAAACACTGAACAAGTCAAAGCTGCTGACAATTAAGCAGCATATTTTTGACAAAATACGGGTGTTATCTGACGCAAGAAGAATACCGAAGAGGGAAGGATGGGTCAGGGAGAATCAACAGTTTCTCGCTCACCTACCGCGTTTCTTCAGCGATCTCCCTGTTTCTTTCAAAAATCCTCCGAAACCCGACGAGGTAGAGACTTTTTGGAGAGAGGTATACAAGATCCCAAAAACACTGGAGTTAAAAGAAAACACTGAAAATATCATCCGCTTCAAAGTGTTTTGCAAAAACCTCATAAAATCCTAGGAGGAATGCCAATCAATCACTGCCGAAGAGGTGAAAAAAGCACTTAGGGGCACGAAGAACTTTTCCGTTGTAGAACCAGATAGTATTAGGAACTTCTGGTGTCATATTTAAAGTCGGTGACGCCCATTCCGCAGTGGCTGGTATTAGGACGCACTATACTCCTACCGAAAAAGGAGACGTGTCCAACCCAGAGAATTACAGGCCAATAACTTGTTTGAACACGCTGTATAAGATCTTTACAGATGTCCTAAACGACAGGATCGTTCGAAGAATGGAACCTGTGTGGAGAGATGTACGAACAAGATGGCTCGAAAAAAGGTGTAACAGGCTGCCGAGAGAACCTGCTAATTAACAGGTGTGTCTGTAAAGACGCTGCAGCCCATCAACGCGCCCTGTCAATGGCCTGGATTAAGATTATGGTTATGGGCCTGAATCGTGATGACCCTAATAATGATGGGATATTGGGGGTTTAAACTGCTGGCTGGGATAAAAAGGACTGTGGTCTTCTGGGGACCAGAAAAGATCAGTTTAAGATCATTTTAAAACAGACCTATACCTGCCTATACTGTAGTCTCAAGTTGGTCTTTCTTTTCACGAGGGTTGCATAGGCATAAAAACACTCACGGTTCGAGGGAAAAGCCCCGGAAAGCTGATGAGGCAAAACACATTTATTAAAAATCAATCTGACTATCATTCTGCCTAAGAGAGATCTCTCTTACCTCATCCTCAAAGTCACAAGCCTCGCGAGCATAACCAAAATGAATGGTACATCAAAGGCAACACCTTGCCACTCTCGAGAAGTCAGTCCTCGTCACTCTCAACCACTCAACAGAAAATCACTGGGTCAACAAATAAAGAGCATATCACTTGATCAACAAATTAAGAGCACATCACAATCACGTACAGAGGATCCACCCCTGTCACACACCGCAGGCAGTCGCAATCTCGAACTGTCTCACGTCTGCAGGCCTCGAATCTCCGTTCGATACTGATCCGATGGAGACTCTCTCCCCCTATGTAGCACGCATCTACCCCACTGCTTAAGGGAGGCCCACGCATGCGTGCCTTCTTTCTAGGCGCCAAACTTAACTCGCTATCCAGGGTGCACCAAGGTGTAAGGATCAAACTCAAGTATCAAACTCCACGATCCCACAAACATTACGTGCGAGCATAAAGGACGCGAACATTTTGCCCGCCTTCGTCCGCAGTACGAACATCAAACACTGATTATTTTATCATTTTGTACGCATAACTATATCACCTTCACTTGTCTTCGTAAGTTTGTCGGCTTTTGACAATGGGCAGAGACGGGCAATATGACGCCTTAGGGTAATGGTGGAAGCCTTCACCGTAGCCACTCTTACAAGACCATATGCTCCGGAATGTACTTCAATGACCCAAACTAGGGGCCATTTCAAAGCTGGGCAGAAATCGTCTTTAACTAATACGAACTGACCGACAGCAAAATGTTCCGTTGGTTCCCTCCATTTGCGTCTTTCCTGTAAGTGTTGAGGGTACTCACTGGACCAGCGTTTCCAGAAATTGTTGCGAATGCGTTGTACCAATTTGTACCGGCTGAGTCGATTTTCTGTGAGAGATGATGATTCTTCATCTAGTATCAACCCTAAAGTCTCGCCGATAAGAAAATGCGCTGGTGTTAATGCGGGCAGGTCATCCATGCAACCGCTCATCAGGCAGAGCGGACGAGAGTTGAGACAGGCTTCAATTTCAGTTAGGAGAGTGTACAATTCCTCAAAGGTAAGAGTATGCTCGCCGATTAGTCTCTTTAGATGATGTTTCCTTGATTTGATTCCTGCCTCCCACAATCCACCATAATGTGGAGCGTTCAACGGGACAGGTGCAGCCGAGTAGCGAGGACAGAGAGGGAAGGGTAGAGAGAAGCACGGAAGAAGGTACGGTAGCAGGGTGGGGTAACGCCGTGAAGATAGAATTAATAAATGTTACGTATGGCGTTACGGACAGAGGTTACTTCGAATCGGTTTGATGGGTAACGGGGCAGTGATAGCAAAGAATAAATGGATTCTGACGAGGAAGTATTCTGTACGCCGAAACGTGAGACAAAAAAGAGAGGGCAGTATAGACAAAGGTAAAAAGGGAGAAGATAAAGTAGAAGCAGGATGCACCCTAAAAAGTCGGAAAATGCACAGAACACCACCGGGAAAAAACCATCATGGAGGGGGAGGGGAAGACGCGGGGAAAGATGAAGAAAAAGTTAAACATAAAGGTCCAATAAAAAAAGAAAATTTACAGAATTTACAGAGGAAAGAAATGAGGAAATGGGAAGAAGTTCGGGAAAAGCTAGAGAAAAGGATAAAGACGCTCGAGAAGGTAAGGCTGAGAACAATGGAACAAAGAATAGAAAAGAAATAGGGAGAAGAAAGAAAAAGAAACATAGTGATAAAGGGTCTAATATTAGAGGGGAAGGAGCTGATGGAAGGAGTAGTAGAAGTACTCAAAAGGATTGATGTTATATAGAAACTCGGAGAGAATAGGGGATGATTTGACATGGGTAGAAGGAATATGCAGTATAAGTTGAGGAAAATGGCGGAAGAGTGAAGAAAAAAGGGAAGAAGAACATGGGTTAAGTATGGAAAAATACAGATAGAAATTAGAGATAGAAGGTGTATGGTGGAATTGAGACGAGGACAGGGAAGAGTTAGAAAGAAATGAGATTTCGGGAAACTAGGAAAAAAAGAAAAGGGAGGTAAAGAAATAAGAAACAGTAGGAAACAAAAAAGAGACGTGAAACGAAGGTAGGGAAGATTGGAGGATATGGTACTGGAATAAAGCAGGCTTAGAAAGAATGGATAGGGAGTTAATGAGACATCTGACACAATGGGATGCAATAGTAATGATGGTGACGTGGCTAGATGAAAAGGGATGGGAAAGAGTAAGGGGAAGATTACCAAGAGGTTACAAATGGCAAGTTCAAAATGCAAAGAGGAAGAATAAAAAAGGCAGAGTAATGGGAGGAATGGTGATGGGATTAAGGAAAGAATGTATAACAGAGAACGATAAAAAAGAGATGAAAGAACACAAAGAAGGATTAATAGTAGAAGAGATAAATATGGGGTCTTTCAGGGCGATACCATGAGCCCTTTGCTTTTTTGCATCACACTTCTGCCTCTATCTCTCGCACTATGAAATTCCTCTGGATACCTCTGTGGCGACACTAACCAGCGCGAGCATAAAGTCACTCATGTATTCTATATGGATGACCTGAAGATCTATGTCTCAGCTAGAAGCAAACTTCAAATTGTCATAAATATCATCAAGAAGTACACAGGAGAGATTGAGATGGACTTTGGATTGGATAAATGTGTCAAAATTCATGTGAAGAAAGGAAAGATTGTTGGCGTTCTCAAGGAACCTGAGCTTGTGGATATGAGGGTTATTAGACATCTTAACACTGCTGAGACCTATACATACCTGGGCGCGCCTCAAAGCCGCATTCAGGACGTAACATCAGTGATGGAGTCTCTCCGAAGAACATACAAGCATCTTCTTCGACAGATTTGGTCTTCCAATCTGTCGGCGTTGAAAAAGGTATCTGCGACTAACATGCTTGCCGTTTCGGTTCTGCTCTACTCGTTTGCGGTAGTTCAATGGACGGAGAACGAGCTTATGGCCCCTAATATCACCACACATAAGATCATGCTATGTATAAAAGCTTGCATATCAATTCGTCAGTTCCGCGATTATACATTTCGCGCCGTCAAGGCGCATGCGGACTTCTGAATCTCCAAAGTCTTAATAACCAAATTATTCTAAGTACAGCGTGCATCGTTGCAAATGGAAAAGATCCTCTTCTAAAAATGGCCCTGAATCACGAGATGATTGGCAAAGGAGCGTTCCTTCACAAAGCCGTGGAGGAGGCGGCTGCGACCCTTGGCCTGAATAATTAACATCAGAAGTGAGGAAAGTTTATTACTCGATTTTGATGCTTCACTTCTGAAAGCCAAAGTGAAGAAATCAGAATTTGAAAAATTCCATCGAGAGCTACACGAGAAGAAAATGCACGGAAATTTTTACATTTATGTGAAAAACTGTCCTTGTCGAAGGAGCAAGCTTTTGCTTTCCACAGATCATCAAGGCTTAATTCAGGTACAGAGGGTTTTATTTTTGCATGCCCGGACGGTGTCATATACACCTTAGAATACCGTGACCGCATTTTATGTCAAGAAGTTCCCAGCGATAGGTGCAGAGCGTGGCATGCACACGCAGAGTACCTAGAACACATACTATCTGGGCGTCCGATCCATGCCAGAACAGCGTATATCTACAGACATAATGAGGCCCTGAAAGAGCCTTATCAACATCTTTGTCGCTCTTACGATGTTAGCCGCGACCCTGCCCTGCCGAACGTTCCAAGGGAGATAGAGTCAATTGTTCAAAACGAGAAGTGCCAAATTTCCCGGCATTGCGATTTTTGGACAGCAGTCTCAGTTGCTCACTCGAGGCCTGACACGGTTCTGCAAGACTTTCAGAAACGAACTATATTCGCGATCGAGTTCTTGGCTCCGGTTGACTACAACATCACTGCCGAAGAGAAAAAAAGGGAGGAAAGGTATCGAGACCCTAAAATGGAGTTGCAACGACTGTTCCCCGAAATATTAGGTTTAAAAAATTGTCTTTGTGATCGTTGCTCTCGGAAGTGCAAAACTATCACTGGTTCGTAACCTTAAATCCTTTCCCACGTGCCAAAAATATGCCAAGGCACTTGCGAGATGGATGCAAAAAGCTGTCATTCTTGGGTCGCTTTGTGTTTTCAAGATACGCGAGGTGTTGAATAGTCTCAATCGTTTCTTTTAAACAAGTTTCTCAACTAAGGGAATTGTGATGAGGTAACAGTTCACTGACGTCACTCAATTTTGAGCAGCAAAAAAAACAGTATTTTTAATGCAAGGTTCTAAAATCTTCAGACTCAACCATTTTTTACAAAGCGTCTCATTAACTTGACAACTAACGTTGATTATAAGTTTAGTTGTACCAAGTTATACGCGACAGGGATGTAACTCGGTGCCCGGTCTTTGGCTTACTAACTAAACGAGCTCGTCGCGCAAACATACACGAATCTCCTATTGTTCGTCTTATTCACAATTGTATACAATCCTCAAAGTTAAAATCTATTGCTCTCTTTGCACACTCTGAACATACCGCCCGCTTTGTGATGCTGAGGCAACACAATAATAATGCGTGGACAATTCAGAGTTGCTAAATAGTAAAGGGAACATTAGACCGCCTTTATTTCAAATGCCGCCCGCTTTGATAGAAGGGCTTAATTGAAGAGTATACAGTTTAAAATGGTATTACCTGCCCGCTATTGTGTATTCTAATTCAAAATTTTATATTAACACATTTTTCAATTCAAGAAATAACATTTTGTTAATACTGAGTGAAATTTAATAACCTAACTTATTCGAATTTGTTGGCCAACTTGGCAGCTCCCGCTGACGAAGGAGGCAAGAGACAAACTTTTGACACCATATTCAGAAGTGGCAGTCTTGATCCTAACTGTTCGAATCAGTCCATCCTTTCCCGAGTAAGATTTTATAATGCGACGTAGTTGCCATTTAGACGGAGGGAGAGCATCGTGTCTCATAAGTACCATTGAACTAACTTTAATATTATAATGAGGACTTCTCCACTTATAACGTTGTTGTAAGGAGTGTAGGTATTCCACATTCCACCTGCGCCAAAATATTTGAGATATGCGTTGTACTATTTGCCAGCGAGTTAATCTATTTTCAGGAATATTGATCAACATAATCACTTTAAAATATACACAGGAAGCGTTTCTTTGCAAGACCGGCGTTTGAATTTATTATCAGGATAGTTTAAACATTTCTTAATCCCTTCGAGATTCAATGGACAAGGGATAATAAAACAACCCTTGAAGAAAATTAAGAGATATATCCTAAATAAACGTATCTTGTACTTATTTTGAAGTCATTTCCTAATCTGATATGTTAATGAGAACATGTTTTGTATTTTTGTTCATTAAGGAATGCCATTTTTCTGGTTTTATGTTCAAGGGATGTTAAAACATCCCTTTAAATTATTTCGAAAACATATTATTGCTATGCACGCTTCCTATATTTATTTGAAAGTGATTTCATGCCGTAACAGTTGAATAAAAATCTCTAGTGATGTTATTTACTAAGAAATGATGATTTCCATACTTGGATGTTGAAGGTATGAAACCACCCCCAAAACATGCTGCATACCCAAAGAACCTTTAATCTTTGTAGTTCGAGGTATGAACCATTTGTTTCGGTAAGTGTGATTGTCAAAATGTGAAACTTTTAGCCAAATGTTTTAAAGAAGTTTTGAGAAAAAAAAAATTTCACTAAAATAAGCATTTTTCTATTCAAATACATGTAAAATTGAGATTTTGACAAGTGTCTGCCGTGAAACTGTCCAGTTTTCTTACTTGTTTTTTTCTCGAATTATTGATCTGCAAGTTCGAAAATACAAAGAAAAAATTAGATTTAGAATTTTGTACAAAAAGCCATTCACTGTACATTTGTTGCGGTGTCCTTTATTAATTTAATTTATATCTCCTACATCGAGAGTGCTTAAAAGCTTCGATTTAGTAGAAATAAAAATAATTATTTAATTTTTCCTATACTACAGAAAATTGCATCTTGTCTACTGTAATAGCAGAACGAAGACAAATATATCCCTTCAGGAAGTCATTTTTCAGAATCTATCAAACGGGTTTTCGAACATGAGGGAACCAAATAATAAACATTTCTCCTATTTCTTAAAATTGGTCATCTGTTTTTTATAAAAATTATGTTAATAAAAAAGTTGTTTAAATTGTGGTAGTGTAGATACATATGTGATTACTTAGCGACATCTGAACCAAGCCTCGATTTGCGCAGGTGTAACCAGAATAATATTTCGGAAGAGGAGGAGATGGAAGAAAATTACTGCGGATAAGTTTTTTAAATATTTATTTTTTGGTTAACTAATCATTTCATAAAAATAATGATAATTCCTTATCAAGCTAATATTTTTTTTATCTTTCAACCAAAGTTTGGCCCCTACCCCTGGCCGGAACAACATTATTGAAAAAATTTGTATTTGGTCTTCAAAAATAAAAAAAATTCATATCAATTGTGTTAAAATTCAACCCCTATCCGTGGTTGATATACATTATATTATTGATTACAAAATTTACCAAATTTACAATCTAGTACAGCGTTTTTCGGAAAAACTATACAATCTAATTAATTCAGGTCAGTTAAACTGTTAAATGTAAAAGGCAGGACTGATTGAGATAGTCTTACTCAATATTTTAATTGTTGTTTTATTAAAAAAAACATGTTTCCTAAAAAATAATTGAAAAAAAAGAAATACTATCGACTCTAATGCCAACTGAAAAAAACTTGTTAACATTTATGACACTTGAAGCAATTAATAACGATATATTTTGGAAAAACAATAAAGTTGTCATCTAACTATAATTCTATCCGCTATAAATTCGGACTTACGTATGATAGAACATTGCATTTTTCTATACTAGCAGGAAATTTCATCCGTTTCAACTCATATTGTTACTATTTTTGTCTACAGTGCATAGGGAATTAGCTATTACACTTTAATTATTTTTCTAACAACCTCACGGTTAAAAGGGGCTTTTTTCACACTTTAAAAAAAATTGTAATGGGTTCCGGATGTGCAAAGGTGTTTAAAGTCTAAGTACTCATTATTATTATGAAAAGTTGTAGGCTCTAAAAGCTACGATCATGGTTCCTCGTAACAACCAATCCCGACGCAACTGCAACGTGTACGTCATCCATTCCTGCTCTTTCTATCCCAGAAGGTAAGAAAGAGCGGGAAATTTACGCAAGAGACTTCGTACAACACTGTTCCTTGGAGTCCGGTCTCTAGCCGTTGAGGATCTTACGCGGCAGACGGCACAATTGGAGATGGAAGTTTTACCTTTGGATACTTTTTTAGAGCTACCAATCTTTGTAGAATATTATGAGGAACAGTATTGACGGACTAGATGAAGTGATACCAGAAGAACAGCCTTTAGCATCTGTCTCGCGATGGACTGAGCCTGACGCTGGAAAGCCAGGATTTTGTTGAGTTGGCCCGAAATGAAGCTTTCATACGTTCAAGACAGCCGGGATATTACCATCGGCTGATGCCGAAAATTCGATCAAGTAAATGATCTTGATCTTCAGATCTTGGAGGACAATATCAGGCTTTGTAGCACTGATACGTTGAGTGGTGGAGAATGAGAACCTTCTGTAGGTCTTACACTGATCATTCTCCACAACGGACTCCAGTTCCCCCTGAGCGTATGGCAAGACGGGCAATAGATCAACACCATAGAAATCTCTAAGGTGGTAATATAACACTTTTAGAGCCGCATTGTATCTCTCTATGTACCCGTAACGTGCATACTTTGAGCATCCACTCAGTAATAAAATCAATCTCATGTTGGAATATCTTGCAAGTACATTGAATGACGTCGACATTCAACTTGTAGGAGTTGTGAGAAAAATTTTCTCATCTCCGTAGCTCAATTGGTTACAGAATCAGACCGGAAATCTGAAAGATCTGGAGTTCAAACCCCAGCAGAGCTAAAGAGATGTTTTTCACGGCTTTAAAAAAAAAGAGCTGTTTCACATATTTAATGGTCAATATTTAAAAAAATATATTAATTACCGACTATTTAGACAAAAAAAACGTCAACATCATATTATTTGAATAATATCTGGTCAGAAAACATAACATCAATTATTAAAATCAAGCTCATGTCGGAATATCTCGCAAGTACATTAAATGACGTCGACATTCGAATTGTAGGAGTTCTGAAAAAATTTTCTCGTCTTCTCGTAGCTTAATTGGTTAGAGCATCATACAGGAAATCTGAAAGATCTGGAGTTCGAAACCCAGTGGCGCTAGAGAGATTTTTTTCACAACCTAGAAAAAAGCTGTGTTTCACAACTTTAATGATCCATATCTGAAAAATATTGATTATCGACTTGTAGACGAAAAAAACATTTACATCGTATTATTTAAATAATTCACTGGTCAAAAAACATAACATCAATTAATAAAATCACTCATGTGGGAATATCTTGCAAGCACATTGAATGACGTCAACATTCAACTTGTAGAAGTTTTGAGAACATTTTTCTCGTCTGTCCGTAGCTTAATTGGTTAGAGCACCAGACCGGAAATTGGAAAGATGAGGAGTTCGAATCCTAGCGGAGCTAGAGAGATTTTTTTCACAACTTTAAAGAAAAAGTTGTGTTTCACAATCTTAATGATCAATATTTAAAAGAAATATTGATTATCGACCATGTACACGAAAAAAAACATCGTATTATTTAAATAATACACTGGCGAAAAAACATAACATCAATTGATAAAATGAATCTCATGTTGGAATATCTTGCAAGTACATTGAATGACGTCGACATTCAACTTGTAGGAGTTGTGAAACAAATTTTCTCGTCTTCTCGTAGCTTAATTGGTTAGAGCATCAGACGGGAAATTTAAAAGACGTGGAGTTCCAATCCTAGCGGAGCTAGAGAGATTTTTTTCACAACTTTAAAAAAAAAGTTGTAGTTCACAACTTTATTGATCAATATTTTAAAAAAATATTGATTATCGACCATGTATACGAAAAAAAAACATCGTATTATTTAAATAATACACTGGCGAAAAAACATAACATCAATTGATAAAATCAATCGCATGTTGGAATATCTTGCAAGTACATTGAATGACGTCGACATTCAACTTGTAGGAGTTGTGAGACAAATTTTCTCGTCTCCGTAGCTCAATTGGTTAGAGCATTAGACCGGAAATCTGAAAGATCTGGAGTTCAAACCCCGGCAGAACTAGAGAGATTTTTTTCACGAATTTAAAAAAAAAGTGATGTTTTACATCTTTAATGGTCAATATTTAAAAAAAATATTGATTATCGACCCTCCAGAGAAAAAAAAAGTCAACATCATATTATTTGAATAATTCACTGGTCAGAAAACATAACATCAATGATTAAAATCAAGCTCATGTCGGAATATCTTGCAAGTACATTAAATGCCGTCGACATTCAACTTGTAGGAGTTCTGAAAAAAATTTTCTCGTCTCCTCGTAGCTTAATTGGTTAGATCATCAGACAGGAAATCTGAAAGATCTGGAGTTCGAACCCCAGTGGCGCTAGAGAGCTTTTTTTCACAGCCTAGAAAAAAAGCTGTGTTTCACAACTTTAGTGATTAATATTTAAAAAAAATATTGATTGTCGACTTGTAGACAAAAGAAAACATTAACATCGTATTATTTAATTAATTTACTCGTCAAAAAACATAACATCAATTAATAAAATCAATCTCATGTTGGAATATCTTGCAAGTACATCGAATGACGTCGAGATTCAACTTGTATGAGTTGTGAAAAAAAAATTCTTGTCTCTTCATAGCTTAATTGATTGGAGCATCAGACCGGAAAAATGAAAGATCTGGAGTTGGAATCTCAGCGGAGCTAGAGAGATTTTCCTCACAACCCTAAAATAGAGTTGTGTTTCACAAAATTAATTATTAATATTGAAAAAAATATATTGATTATCGACCATGGTGACAAAAAACAATAACGTCATATTTGTTAAATGATTCACTGGCCAAGAAACATAACATCAATTAATAAAATCAATCTCATGTTGGAATATCTTGCAAGCACATTGAATGAAGTCGACATTCAACTTGTAGGAGTTGTGAAAAAAAATTTCTCGTCTCCGTAGCTTAATTGGTTCGAGCATCAGACCGTAAATCTGAAAGATCTGGAGTTCGAATCCCAGTGGAGCTAGAGAGATTTTTTTCACAACCTACAAAAAAATCTGTCTTTCACATCTTTAGTGATCAATATTTGAAAAAAAAATTGATTATCGACTTGTAGACGAAAAAATACATTAACATCGTATTATTTAAATAATTCACTGGTCCAAAAACATGACATCAATTAATAAAATCAATCTCATGTTGGAATATCTTGCAAGTACATTGAATGACGTCGACACTCAACTTGTAGGAGTTGTGAAAAAAATTTTCTCGTCTCTGCGTAGCTTAATTGGTTAGAGCATCAGACCGGAAATCTCATCTAGATTAGTAGTCAAATTTTCAGTTAAACAAATTTGTTTGTAAACAAAAAAAAAGATTTTTCAACAAAATTGTTAAATTTTCAGCCAAAGAGATGAATTTTCAATTAACAACCTTGACTTTTCAACAAACGAAAAAATGAATTTTCAACCAAATAGTTTAATTAACTACCAAAATAGTTCACTTTTCAACCAAGTAGTTGAATTTTCAACAAAAAAGATGAATTTTTAACTAAAACTATAAATCTTCAACTGAAATAGTTGAATTTTTTACCAAGAAGTTAAGTTTCTATCGAAAAAGACAAATTTTTCACAAAATACATAAATTTTCAAATAAAATAAATAAATTTGTTCTCAAAAATAAAATAGGTATATTTTTAGTTAAAAAAAATATTTTTCAACAACAACAATAAACGAATTTTTAACAAAATTGTTACATTTTCAGCCAAAGAGATGAATTTTCAATTAACAAACTTGACTTTTCGACAAACGGAAAAATGAATTTTTAACCAAATAGTTTAATTTACTACCAAAATAGTTCAGTTTTCAACCAAGTAGTTGAATTTTCAACAAAAAAGATGAATTTTTAACTAAAATTATAAATCTTCAACTGAAATAGTTGAATTTTCTACCAAGAAGTTAAGTTTCTATCAAAAAAGACAAATTTTTCACAAAATACATAAATTTTCAACTAAAACAAATAATTTTTTTGTCAAAAATAAAATAGATAAATTTTTAATTTAAAAAATGATTTTTCAACAACAACAATAAACGAATTTTTAACACAATTGTTACATTTTCAGCCAAAGAGATGAATTTTCAACAAAAAAGATGAATTTTCAACTACAATTATTAATCTTTAACTGAAATATTTCAATTTTCCACAAAATACATGAATTTGAAACTAAAAAAAGGATACATTTTTTACCAAAAATAGAATAGGTAAATTATCAGTTTAAAGAATTAATTTTCAACAAAATTGTTAAATTTTCAGCCAAAGAGATGAATTTGCAATCAACAGCCTTGAATTTTCAACAACAAAAATTAATTTTTAACCAAATAGTTAAGCTTTCCACTAAAAAAGATCATTTAACAACGAGAAATAAAATAGTTAAGTGTTTCGTTTAAATAATTAATCTTTAACAACAACAAAAAGCGAATTTTCAGCAAAATAGTTCAATTTTCAGCCAAAGATATGAATTTTCAATTAAAAATCTAAAATTTGCAACAACAAAAAAATGAATTTTTAACAAAAGATTTTAACTTTCAACCAAGTGGTTGAATTTTCAAATAAAAAGATGAATATGCAGCTACAATTATTAATCTTCAACTGAAATATTTTTATTTTCTGACAAAAAAGAGACCAATTTTCCACAAAATACATGAGTTTGCAAATTAAAAAGATACATTCTTTACCAAAAATAGAATAGGTAAATTATCAGTTTAAAGAATTAATTTTTCAACTAGATTAGTAGCCAAATTTTAAGTTAGATTTTTTTGTTTGTAAACAAACAAAAAAGGGATTTTTAACAAAATTGTTAATTTTTCAGCCAAAGAGATGAATTTTTAATTAATAACCTTGAATTTTCAACAACAAAAATTAATTTTTAACCAAATAGTTAAGCTTTCCACTAAAAAAGATCATTTACCAACGAGAAATAGAATAGTTAAGTGTTTTATTTAAATGATTAATCTTCAACCACAAAAAAAAGCAAATTTTAAACAAAAAAGTTCAATTTTCAGCCAGAGATGAATTTACAATTAAAAATCTTGAATTTTCAACAAAAAAATGAATGTTTAACAAAAGAGTTTCACTTTCAACTAATTGGTTGCATTTTCAACTAAAAAGATGAATTTTAAACTAAAATTACTAATCTTCAACTGAAACATTTGAATTTTCTGACAAGTAAGACCAATTTTCCACAAAATACATGAATTTGCAACTAAAAAAGATACATTTTTCACCAAAATACTCGAGTCTTGAACCAAATAGTTTAAATTTCAACTAAAAAGATGAATTTTCGACTAAAATTATGAATCTTCAACTAAAATAGTTGAATTTTCTAACAAGAAGTTATGTTTCTATCAAAAAAGACAAATTTTCCACAAAATACATAAACTTTCAACCAAAATACATACATTTTTTACCAAAAATAAAATAGGTAAATTATTGGTTTAAAAAATTAATTTTCAACTAGATTAGTAGTTAAATTTCTTCAGTTTAAAAATTATTTTTCACCAAAAAAAAAAAAACGAATTTTCAACAAAAAAGATGAATTTATAACTACAATTATTAATATTTAACTGAAATATTTCAATTTTCCACAAAATACATGAATTTGAAACTAAAAAAAAGATACATTTTTTACCAAAAATAGAATAGGTAAATTATCAATTTGAAGAATTAATTTTCAACAAAATTGTTAAATTTTCAGCCAAAGAGATGAATTTTCAATTAACAAACTTCAATTTTCAACAACAAAAATTAATTTTTAACCAAATAGTTGAAGTTTCCACTAAAAAAGATCATTTACCAATGAGAAATAAAATAGTTAAGTGTTTCGTTTATATAATTAATCTTCAACAACAAAAAAGCGAATTTTCAGCAAAATAGTTCAATTTTCAGCCAAAGAGATGAATTTTCAATTAAAAATCTTGAATTTTCAACAACAAAAAAATAAATCAACAAATTTGGTAAAAATAAAATAGTTGAATTTTCAACCCAAAAACTGAAATTTAAAATCAATCAAATCAAACACATAGTTAAATTTTTAAATAAAATGATGAATCTTTAACAGAAGAAAAAAAACGAATTTTTAACAAAATAGTTAAATTTTTAACCAAATTATTGTATTTTCAACTTAAAAAGATCAATTTCCAAACAAAAATAGAATAGTTACAAATTCTGTTGAAAAAAATGAATTCTCAACAACAACAAATTTTTTCAAAATAAAATAGTTGAATTTTCAACCAAGGAACTGAAATTTCAAATAAATTAAATCAAATACATAGTTGAATTTTTAACTAAAATTATGAATATTTAACAAATGAAAAAAATTACTTTTTAACAAAATAGTTAAATTTGTAACCAAATTGTTGGATTTTCAACTAAAACAAAAACAATTTGTAAACAAAAATAGAATAGTTATATATTCAGTTAAAAAAATGAATTCTCAACAACAACAAATTTTTTAAAAATAAAATAGTTAAATTTTCAACCAAAAAATTGAACTTTTAAATCAAACAAATCCAATAGTTGAATTTTCAACATAATACATAAATTTTTGAGCAAATTTTTTGGATTTTCAACTAAAAAAGATCAATTTTTAAACAAAAATAGAATAGTTACAAATTCTGTTTAAAAAAATGAATTCTCAACAACAACAAATTTGGTAAAAATAAAATAGTTGAATTTTCAACCCAAAAACTGAAATTTAAAATCAATCAAATCAAATACATAGTCAAATTTTTAACTAAAATGATGAATCTTTAACAGAAGAAAAAAACGAATTTTTAACAAAATAGTTAAATTTTCAACCAAATTATTGAATTTTCAACTAAAAAAGATCAATTTAAAAAAAAATGGAATGGTTGCATATTCAGTTAAAAAAATAAATTCTCAACAACAAATTTTTTTAAAAATAAAATAGTTAAATTTTTAACAAAAGAACTGAACTTTCAAATGAATCAAATCAAATAGTTGAACTTTCAACTAAAATGATGAATCTTCAACAACAACAAAAAAAGGAACTTTTTACAAAGTAGTTCAATTTTAAATCAAATAGTTGAATCTTCAACCAAAAAAAAAAAATTTTTAATAAAAAAACAGTTAAATTCAAATGAAAAAGACGAATTTTTAAACAGAATAGTTAAATTTCCAATTTGAAAAAATTAATTTTCAACCCACCAATTGCATTTTTAACCAAAAAGGATGAATTTGGTGCCAAAAAAAATTTAATTTCTACCAGAAAAGACGAATTTTCAACAAAATACATACGTTTTTAAACAAATTATTGGATTTTCAACTAAAAGAGATCAATTTAAAAGAATAGAATAGCTACGAATTCTTTCTGAAAAAATAAATTCTCAAAAACAACAAATTTTTTAAAAATAAAATAGTTAAATTTTCAACCAAAGAACTGAACTTTCAAATCAATCAAAGCAAATACATAGTTGAATGTTTAACTAAAATTATGAATCTATAACAAAAGAAAAAAACTAATTTTTAACCAAATTGTTGAATTTTCAATTTAAAAAAATAAATTTTCAAACAAAAATATAATAGTTACATATTTAGTTAAAAAACGAATTCTCAAGACCAAAAATTTCAATAACAAAGTTAATTTTCAACCAAATAGTATAATTTTCTGCAAAGTTGAATTCTCAACAAAATACATATATTTTTAACGAAATTGTTTGATTTTTAACTAAAAATGATAAATTACAAAAAATATAATAGTTACATATTTAGTTAAAAAAAAAATGAATTCTCAACAACGACAAAAAAAACAACAAATTTTGGATGAAATAGTTAACCTTCAACTAAAATGATGAATCTTCGATAACAACGAAAAATGAATTTTTGTACATAGTAGTTCAATTAAAAAAAAATTAGTTGATTCCTCAACCAAAAAAAAAAAATTATTTGAAATGAAAACCAATTAAATTCAAGTAAAAAAGATGAATTTTTAACAGAATAGTTAAATTTTCAACCAAAAAGGATGAATTTTGTGCCAAATAAATTAATTTTCTACCAGAAAAGACAAATTTTCAACAAAATACATAAATTTTTAACCAAATGGGATTTTCAAATGAAAAAAGATCAATTTTTAAACAAAAATAGAATAGGTACAAATTCTGTTAAAAAAAATGAATTCTCAACAACAAATTTTTTTTAAATAAAATAGTTAAATTTTCAACCAAATAACAGAACTTTCAAATAAATGAAATGAAATACATAGTTGAATTTTTAAATAAAACGATGAATCTTGAACAAAAGAAAAAAAAACGAATTTTTAACAAAATAGTTAAATTTTTAACAAAATAGTTAAATTTTTAACAAAATAGTTAAATTTTTAACCAAATTGTTGAATTTTCAACTTAAAAAGATCAATTTTCGAACAAAAATAGAATAATAAATATTTACTTGAAAAACGAATTTTCGTAAAAAACAAAAATTTTGAATAAAATAGTTGAATTTTCAACCAAAGAACTGAACTTTTAAATAAATCAAATCAAATAGTTGAATTTAGAACTAAAATGTTGAATCTTTCACAGAAGAAAAAATGATTTTGTAACAAAATAGTAAAATTTTTAACCATATTGTAGAATTTTCAACTAAAAAAGATAAATTTTCAAATAAAAATAAAAAAAAGGTGTTTCAACAAAATAGTTGAATTTTCAACAAAAACAAAATGCATTTTTAACCAAAAAGATGAATTTTCAGCTAAAAAAAAATACATTTTCAACTGAAAATTTTAGTATATAATACTTAAGTTTCTAATCAAAAAAATTAATTTTTAACATAAAAAAAACTATTTTAACAAAAATAGATAAATTTTCAACAAAAAAAAATCATAATTTTCGACCAAAAAATAATGGATTTTCAACAACAAAAAAAAACATTTTTAACTGTAAATTTTAGCATATCATACTTGAGTTTCAAATTTAAAAAAAAATAATTTTGAACAGAACAAAAAAATAATATTTTCAACTGAAAATTTTAGGCATATCATACTTAAGTTGCTAATTTAAAAAAATAATTTTTAACATGACAAAAATAACAACTATTTTAACCAAAATAGATGAATAAAAAAAAAAAATTGGGAGCAAAAAAAGATGGATTTTTAACTACTCCCCTACTTGTTTGACCCTCATCGTGCAGACATCTTGTCTACTGACGTCACAAACTTGAAATAACTAATAAGGAAGCTTACCACTCACCAGAGTGCGCGATTTATTCGGGTTCGAGTTCTGCGAAAATTTAAATCAAAAATAGTTTTTTTTATACAAAAAATAATTATAAAAGTTTATAGTACATTTGTAAAATTATGTGAAAGAGTAAGTCCTTCAGTTTAAAGAGAAAAAATTTTATATTTTAATTACTGGTCACTTTTTCTTGCGTAGTTCTGAATTTTACAAACATAACATTATTGTCTACTGAATAAATCAAAGTACGTGTTTTGATAACATTCTCTATTTTTTAAACAAATAGTAGAATTTTCAACTAATAAAGATAAATTTTGAACCAATAATGAAATAGTTCCATTTTTAAACAAAAAGGTGAGTTTTTAAACAAGAAGATTAAGTTTCTACTGGAAGGACAAATTTTCCACGGAATACATAAATTTCCAACTAAATATTCAAAGTTGTAGCTAAAAAAGGCAAATTTTCTACTAAAAGAAAACGAATTTTCAACAAAATTGTTAGATTTTCAACTAAAAAAAGTAATTTTTAATCAAAAATTAAATAGTGAAATTTTCATTTGAAAAAATTGAATTCCCAACAATACATTTCAATTTGCAACAAAAGAAGTGAATTTTGAACTAAAGAATGCAACATTTTCAACCAAAAATGAAATAGTTCAATTGTCAGTTAAAACAATAATTTTTGACAAAAAAAAGAACGTTTGAACAAAACACTCCAATTTTCAACCAAAACTAATTAATTTTCAACTAAAAAATTAATTTTTAACAACAAAAATATTTTTAACAAAGTAGTTTAATTTTCAACCAAAGAAATGAATTTTATCCCAAAATATATGAATCTGCAAACAATAAAAATGCTTTTTTTAAAAGTCAATTTTCACACACATAATTGAATTTTTAACTGAAAAAATATTTGTTTGCAAGCAAAGAAAACGAATTTCAAAAAAAGTAGTTTAATTCACAACAGAAAAATGATTTTTCAACGAAAAAGATTTTTAGTCAGGCATAAAGATTAATTTCCAACAAAAAGAGACGAATTTTTAATGAAATGCATGAATTTGCATCCAAATGGTTGATTTTTAAACTAAAAGAGGCGAATGTTTAACTGAAAATGGACAAGTTAAATTTTCAGTTAATCAATTATTAACGAAAAAAACAACTAATTTCCACCAAAATGTTATTAGTTAATGGCCGTTGAATTCAACCAAAAAGGACAAATTTTAAAAAAATCTTGCAACTTTTTAAATAAAAAAGATCAGTTTTCAACCAAAAATAAACTAAAAACAAATTTTCAACAAAATAGTTAAATTTTCAACGCGGCTCTGGTCCTAAATTTTTATAATTATGAAAAAAGCAAAATAAAATTATTTACAAAAAAATTTTTTTCCAGAATTATAAAAATTTAGGACAGAGCCGCGTTTCTTAGTGCTTCTTATATATTATCCCAAATTTTCAACTCGATGTGGCTATTCGTGTGAAAAAAGGTTCACAAATAAAAAAAGTGTCGGTAAGGTAGGAAGCCGGTCACGTAACCCACTCGTCACATGGCCTTAAATTAACTTTAGGCAGTGAGACTGCGCAGTACTATAACGAGAACATAAACGAAATTGAAACCTGATGCTATACATAAATCTTAATTCTGTCATTTGCAATAAATCTGTTATTTCATTGATATTCGTATATATTAAAATTATTCATTTTAATAATTGCTCCTTTCTTGCGTATTCTGATTTTACTTCAAGCTATTTGAACTGTTCCACTCGAGAAATTACTAGCCTAGAGAGTATTTGGTAAAAGGGTCTTGGCGCCCTGAAACTTTAGTTCTCAAAACGGCGCATGCTGTTGCAAACCAGCCCCGTGGCACTCTGAAATGAAAGTGACAAAAAATTCGTTTCCAAGAAATATTAAGAAGTTCCGCAAAGATTTCATCAAATTTAAAACAAATTGTCGATTTCATAAAAATTTAAAAAAAAATCGATTTTTAAAGATTTCCCAGAAAAAATTTAGAATCTTTTTAAGAATGAAAGGTTTCAAAAGAATGAAAAATTTTTTTTTTTTTTTTAATTAAGTGTTTATAGTCGCATCGACTGCCAGGGTCATTAGCGACTGTACTATAAGGTGAATAATCCTGTTTTACAACTGCTAGCTTAAAATTCAACTCTATTTTGCGGCGGTAGGCTACTGGACACTCCCTGATTGTCTCTGGGTGCAAATTCGTAATCGTGCTGCTGCCCATATTTATTTCTCACACAAGGCGTATTTTTACGTTTACAATATATTCCACTGAGAACACCACTAGTCTCCAATATTGCAAAAATGTCACCATTTGGTGTTGTTAATACAATTTGCTTTGTCAAGAGCATACTCGTCTGTGTTAGGATATCATGAACTTCTTTTGTAGCTATGCTTCGAAAAAGGGCACAATGCAAATTGTGTGCAATCCCAATTTTTAAAGATAGCATCTCAAAAGTTTTCAAAGTTTTATAGACATCTTAGGGGCCATCTTTATGTGGAACAGTACGTCGAATTTAAAGGGGGGTAAGGTTTTATGACGATTTTTGACGTATGGCGAGAACACAGAATGTATCATCACGCATGAAAAACTACTGCTTCGTTAAAAATTTATTTAATAATTAGGTAATACTTATTTGAATATGCTGTTAAGGGGGGCAGATGTAGCAGGGAAAGAGGTCACACGTGTAACACATAGTGGAATATTATTATTAATATTAATGATGATGATGACTATTTTAATTAGTGATTTCAATTATGTAAGCGTTGAAAAAATTAATAATTCATATGCTGTTGCAAATAAACAAAGTCACAATAAATTACCAAAATTTCCAATATTTCAACAAATTTCGTAAATTGCCCAAATTTTAACAAATTCAACAAAATTACCAGAAATTTCGAAAAGTTCAGAAAATTGCCAAAATTCCCAAAAATTTCCAACATTACAAAAACTTTCAAAATAATCAGAAAATGTTGAAAATTTGCAAAAATTCGCCTATCATATGAAATCTGTCGGATGCAGAAAGGGGGAGAATTCAGACTTTCGTATCGTACGTTGTGTTTCAGCACTATTTGTAAATAAAAATTTAACTACTCAACTCTTGGCTTACAATTGAGCCTCTTCATTTGAAACTTCAACTATTAATTTTTGCATTCAGACTTTATCTTTTTTGGTTGAAAATTCAACTACTCAGCTAGAATGAGAATTACTTTGTTAAAAATTAATTTTATTTTCTGAATATCACCATTTTTTTCCAGATAGTACAAAAAATCGAACTCGGTCCTGATGAGTGATTAATTCCAATCTGAATTTAGTGGTTTACAGTTATCTGGAACAAATTCAGAATAGATTTGTACTTACTTTCAACAAATTAAGATAAAGCTTAGATAAAAACATGAAGTAGGATAAAATGCAAATCAAATTGAACAAATTATTCTGTGCGGAAATCTAGAAGAGTGTTTCAAAACTATATATATTATTAAACATACCAATAGAATGAACTACCCAGTATAAAAAAACTATAAACGATCCTCATCTTTCTCAATTAGAGGAAAAAGAGTAACAGTAAGTTATGTGCACTCTGTTGCTTGGTTAGAATAAAAAGTTGTCATCTCATGAATTTACGGACAGTTTTTACGGAACAGTTGGAATGCAGTTTTGAAGGGGAAAAAATATTGACTAAGTTCGTTGAAATTAATCTCCGAATTCATAATTTACATAATTAGTTATTTTCCTCTCAAGTTTTTAAAACGTCGAGGTTTACAACGTCGAGAGGTTAACAAGTATTTTGGCCCTCATGAAAATAAATACAGATTTAATGTCGTTTCCAAACTAGTTTATCAGAAGGTTTAGTCTTTTTCTAGTAGGCAACTTTCAGCCTGTTCCTGCACTACCTTTAGGACATTTAAATAGACACTGCTTTCCTCCCTCTCGCCCTTGAGAAATCGTGGGTGAAAGCGATGCACCGTGTACATGAACCGGACCGTCAATCGTAACCGTAATCAAAACCGGGAACCGCTCGTCTGAATATGGCTTTAGGCAGGCCTATGCCTGACTGAACCGCATTCTTAAGTTGGTGGTTCTCTTCACGAGGGTGTCGTATGTTGGTTTGCTTTTTTCAAGTGTTCGGCACAGGGCTACCGATTGATACTTTCGAAAGAGAAAGCTAATTTTGAAACACCCGGTGCCCTACGCCAAAAGGACTGCAAAAAACACTAAATGTATTTCGCTTCAGCAAGCGTACTCACAGATTCAGTTACTGCACGATACGTGATCCTAATTTCGTTCATCGATTTAGTTTCGTCATTTTTTTTTTATCATGCCCTATTTTTACGTTCACTGTATACGGCACTAAGAACACCACTAGGCTCAGATATAGGAAAAACGTTATCATTAAATATTTTTATTACAATTTGTTCTGTGATTTGCAGGCTCGTTCAGACATCTGTTTTATTCGGCATAGAAGTGGTGAATCACAAGTATATCTTTGAAATTCGAATCGCAGGTACTGATTGGTATCGGTACTATGCTGAATAAGTTCAAGCTGTGAAGGTCTATATCCAAGTACCTGTAAAGCAGGAGTTGTGACAGGAGAAGTTCTAACAGGAGGAGACATGGACCTTATACGTTGAGGAGCCTTGCGCTTTGTGGGAGACTGACGAGAGGAAGATGTTTGGCAACAAGCCAGGAGAGAATTATCAGGCCAATCGCGTTTAGGGTTACTGCCGGCATGTGAACTCACTTTTGCAGGAAGAAATAAAGGAATAATTTTTTTTCAGGAACATACATGTATTGATGTGAGAAGATTGGAATCACCTTATGTTAGGGTTTTTAAAACTTTCGGATCAATTAAAGATTGGTGATGATCCAAACTACGGAAGCCGATCAAAGATTGATAATTCAAAGTAGGATGTCGTCTAAGTTGAGAGATCTACCTGATAAATGTTTTATAATCTTTATTTGGAGACAGAGGTAAGAAGATTGGAATAGCCTGATCTTAGGGTTGTCAAAACTTTCGGAAGATGAACAGATAAATTATGATCGATAGTAGGAATGTCAACTAATTGATGATGCCAAGTAGGGTGTCATCTAAGTTGGATGATCTGCTGGTTCAATGTTTTGTAATCTTCCGTTAGAGATAGGGGTGCGAGAATATTGGAACAACCTTATCTCAAGATTGTCAGAAGTTTCGGATGAACTGAAGGTTGGTGATGATCTATTAAAGATTGATGATGCAAAGTAGGATGCCATCTAAGTTGGGGGATGTACATTTTAAATGTTGTATGTATAATGTTGTTTTATAATCATTCGGTTGAGATAGAGATGCGAAAATATTGGAATAACTTCATGTCAGGATTGTCAAAAGTTTCGAGAGATACAATGATTAATGATGATCCACAGTAGGAAAGTCAACCAATTGATGATACAAAGTAGCATGTTATCTAAGTTGAGCGATCTGTCGGTTCAATATTTTGTAATCTTGCGTTAGAGATAGAGGTGCAAGAATATTGGATCAACCGTATCTCAAGATTGTCAAATGTTTCGGAATTATTGAAGGTTGGTGATGATCTATCAAAGATTGATGACGGAACGTAGGATGTCATCTAAGTTGAAGGAACTACCTCTTCAATGTTTTATAACCATTCGTTTGAGATAGAAGTTTGAGAATATTGGAATAACCTTATGTCAGGATTGTCAAATGTTTCGAATGATACAAAGATAAATGATGATCTATAGTAGGAAAGTCAACCAATTAATGATGCAAAGTAGGATGTGATCTAAGTTAGGAATCTATCGGTTCAATGTTTTATAATCTTCCTTCAGAAACAGAGGTGTTTGAATATTGGAATAATTTATCTCAGGTTTGACAAAAGTTTCGGATAAATTAAAGGTTGGTGATGATCTATCAAAGATTGATGATGGAACGTAGGATGTCATCTGAGTTGAAGGATCTACCTTCTCAATATTTTATAATCTTCCATTCGAGATAGACGTGCGAGAATATTGGAACAACCTTATGTCAGGATTGTCAAAGGTTTCAAACACTACAAAGATAAATGATGAGCCATAGTAGGAAAGTCAACAAATTCATGATGCAAAGTAGGATGTCATCCAAGTTGAGGAATCTATCCGTTCAATGTTTTTTAATCTTCCATTAGAAACTGAGGTTTAAGAGATTGAAGTAATCTTATCACAGGTTTGTCAAAAGTTTCGGATGAATTAAAGGTTGGTGATGATCTATCAAAGATTGATGACACAATGTAGGATGTCATCTAAGTTGAGGGATCTATCTTTTAAATATTTGAATAATATTTCTTTTGAGATGAAGGTGGAGAATATTGGAACCACCTTATCTCAAGATTGTCAAAAGTTTGGGATGAATTAAAGGTTGGTGATGCTCTATCAAATATTGATGATGCAAAGTAGGATGTCATCTAAGTTGAGGAATCTATCGGTTCAATGTTTTTTAATCTTTCATTGAAAATAGAGGTTGAGAAAGATTGTAATAACCTTATCAGACGTTTGTCAAAAGTTTCGGATGAATTGAAGTTTGGCGATGATCTATCAAAGATAGGTGATGCAAGGTAGGATCTCATTTCAATTGAGGGATCTACCTCTTGAATGTTTTAAAATCATCCGCTTGAGATAGAAGTTTGAGAATATTGGAATGACCTTATGTCAGGATTGTTAAAAGTTTCGAATGATACAAAGATAAATGATGATCCATAGTAGAAAAGTCAACCAATTGATGATGCAAAGTAGGATGTGATCTGAGGTAGGCATCTATCTGTGCAATGTTTTATAATCTTCCTTTAGAAACAGAGGTGTTCGAAGATTGGAATGATCTTATCTCAGGTTTGTCAAAAGTTTTGGACGAATTAAATGTTGGTCATGACCTATCAAAGATTGAAGATACAAAGTAGGATGTCATCTAAGTTGCGGAATCTACCTCTTCAATGTTTTATAATCATCCGTTTGAGATAGAAGTTCGAGAATATTGGAATAACCTTATGTCAGGATAGTCAAAAGTTTCGAACACTACAAAGATAAATGTTGATCCATAGTAGGAAAGTCAAGGAATTCATGACGCAAAGTAGGATGTCATCCAAGTTGAGAAATCTATCCGTTCAATGTTTTTTAATTTTCCATTAGAAACAGATTTGCGAGAATATTGGAACGATCTTATGTCAGGGTTTTCAAATTTTTTCGGATCAATCAAAAATCAATGATGATCCATAGTAGCAAGTTCAACCAATTCATGACACAAAGTAGTATGTCACTTAAGTTGAAGGATCTGCCGATTTAATTTTTTATAATCTCCCTTTAGAAACAAAGCTCTGAGAAGATTGGAATAACGTTATGTTAGGATTGTCAAAAGTTTTGGACGAATTGAAGGTTGGTCATGACCTATCAAAGATTGAAGATACAAAGTAGGATGTTACCTAAGTTGCGGAATCTATCGGTTTAATGTTTTATAATTTCAATTTAAGTCATTATTTCGTTGCAACAATTATATCAACTTATAGTGTCTAATAATTTTTTTTTCAATTGAACGAGTATCGATTTATGGTGAAAGAATATTTTTTAAATTTACATAATCGTTTTATTGTTATGATTTCGACATTTCTTAGCATGGAATATATATTTCTTCATTTGAATGAAAATTCATTTATCTTGAGTAAATAGTTTTTTGGATAAAAAAAACTGAATTAATTGCTGCAATGATGATGAATTATTTAATTTTAAAACATGTTTATCCCTTTCAAAAAATCGATTTCATTGAACTAAAAAAGAAATTCTTTAGGCGCCTGAAACATATTTAATGAACCTAGGTTCCTTCCTTCCAGGAAATCATTTCTTTGACTTAATATTTTTCAGTTTTATTGCGAAGAAATATTTACTTATATTAAAGAAATATCATCAAAGTAATCATTTTCTTGGATGGATGCATTTATCTTTTGCATCTACACAATATTAACTTAACTGAAATAAACAATTCCTTGGTGCAAAGAAAAAAAAACCAAAGAAACACATTTCCTTGAATCGAGTAAATTTTTTTTTCAGTGTACAAAGATGAATTTTCAACCAAATATGTAGTCGAATTTTCAAACGGAAAAAAGATTAAACTTCAATCAAAAGCAGTTGCATTTTCAATCAAGTAGTTACATTTCAAAGCAAAAAGTTGAAATTTCAACAAAATAATTAAATTTTTAGAAAAATGAGTTGATATTTCAACTAAAAACATTAAATTTCTACTAAAAGAGATGAATTTTAAAACCAAAAAGACTAATTTTCTACCAAAACTGTAGATTTTTCAGCAAAATAGTTAAATTTTCAATTAAAGAGATGGACCTTCAATAAAAAAAATAGTTAATAAAGTATTTCAACTTTGACCAAAGTAGGAGGAATTTCAATTAAAAAATATGAATTTTAAACGAATCATGTAATAGTAGATATTTCAACCAAAAACATTTAATTTTAAATAAAAAACCGTTGAATTCAACTGAAAAAGGCGAATTTTTAACAAAATAATTGAATTCTCGGCCAAAGAAGATTTAATTCTAATCAAACAGTGGCATTTTTAGCCACAAATACGATGCAATTTTGTCTAAATCAGATACATTTTTAAACCAAAAAAACAAAACAGGTTTCTAAAAAATAGTCGAATTTTCAGCCAAGAAAGATTTCAGTTGAATTTTCAATACCAAAATATAAATTTTCAAGAAAAAATTAATTTTCTGTAAAACTAGTTGAATTCTCAACCCAAAAAGACCAATTTTCAACAAAAAAGTTGAATTTTTAACCGACAAGGAAGATTTTTTAACAAAATTGTTGAATTTTCAACCAAATAAGGCAAATTTTAACTAAAAATATGATTGTAAGAAAGAAGTAACTGCAAAAAAAGGAATGCAAGGCAAATAAATTACTGACAAGAATATTATAATACTTAATTTGAAAAATTCCCTCATTCTTCCCTGATCAATTCTTCATTTTCCCTGATCATTAATATTAAAAGTCGAGAATCTTACTCCTGTAACATTTTTAACATCAAATCTTTTATAAATAGAATAAAACAATTCCAAATAAAAAATTTTTTAATTCAAATTTATCATCCTTGACAGATCTCTAAAGTGCTTCTTATAGACATTTTCTGACTTTTGCATGACTTTTTTCCAAATCCCTGACTTCCTGACCAATATAATTCCCTGACTTTTCCCTGATTTCCAGGTTTTCACTGACTTATTCACCTATTCACAGCATGAGCGTCATGAAAAAATGACTTGCCTATGTAGATTGTACATCAGGTCTAAATTACCCGTTTGAAAATGCAAAGGTTGGTCCCACTTTAGGCCGGGGGCTATTCGGGATAACTGACCAGTACCCGGTCAGTTCCGTCACGGTGAATTATTCGGTGGCTGGCCAGTTGACCGGACTTATCCCATCGGGGTCTAGTCAAGTACTACCCAGGTGGAAATACACCACTGGCGCAGTACCGCTATTGCTATACTCTAATGAAGATATAACAAAAAAGGTATTTAAAAAATAAATAATAATTGATTGCGAGTATTTTGTCTGTAAATGTTAATGGCCCTGCTTAGTGTTAGGTGCATTCTATGTTTAGCATCTAACATTCCAAGTCATTTATATAAATAAGTGGATACTTATATAAATTTTATAATGGATTTGAAATATCAATGTAGTAGAATTATATATAATACACTCGAACTCCAAAGATACGAGAATCTCGCGAATCAGGAACTCCAAAGATACGAGCGTGAAAGGAGCTCCCACTCCTGAGACGTATAGATTTCGGGGGTAATGCGTGAGAACGCACACAGGCCTACTGCGCGCATGCGATTCGCAATGAACAAACGTCGAAGTCAAAGCAGCGCGCGTTCGCGCGCGCCTCCCTCTCAACTAGGATGGAAAAAAAACTTCGCTCGCTCTTTTGGAGTCGGGACGCTCGTATCTTTGGAGCTCGTATCTTTGCAGTTCGGGTGTGTGTATATATATATATATATATATTTTCGGTTTCGGCTTCTATTCCTTTTGAATAGAACTGAAGGACCTATGACAAAGTCACCAAACGCGTCCTCGGGTTGCGGATAGAGGGTCCCTGTACAAAGGGTTTCTGCTGAATATGGTTACAATAATTAATAAGCGCTGTCCAAGATAGCCGTTGAAATATATCTCAGGTTAGCGAACACACGAGAGTTCCAGAAGACAATCCGAATGTCTTTTTTCGCCCCTAAAATACTGTCATTCGCTCGTATTGCGAGAGCTTCTGGTACCTCTTCGGGGTGTCGATTTCTTGTCTTGACTATACGAGAGTGGACCACCGGTATTCTGATTTCCGAAGAGAAAGTCTGTAATTGAGCCAGTTCATCTCCGTTGTCTTCCCCCAGTTGAGGATGCTGAGTCAGACCCAGACCCATCTCGTTTCGGCGGTCTTCCTCTCTGTCTCCTGATGGTGTTGTTTGCGACGAGAAATGTCTTCGTCGAACTAGGAGGGGAGCCTGTGCCCATCGAGTAAATTTCGTCCTTGGATGGGATTTTTCCATTATAAATTAAATCGTTCCCTCTGATTGAGACATCGTACCCATGTTCAAACAGTTTCCTCTTAGTTTCCCATAGATGGTTTCTCAATTTTCTCTCCATCTTTGACCTGTTGCTTGTCACCAAAAAGACCCATGATCGAAAAATCTTTAGCGCTTTCAAAAACACGAGGCCTATGAGATGGCGAGCGTAGCTTGATGAGGACCGGTCTAGAGCCTGGATACCTACACGAACGGGTGGCTGATTCCACTAAAAGCGACTCCACCTTGGCCTTTGAGAATACCTCGCGAACAGCCCCCACAAGGTCTTTGTTAATAGGTTTCGTATGCTTAAGCTTGTGCAACATTACATTTTTGGCACATGCATCTCTCCGGAGGTGAAAAGCTTCTTCCATAAGTAAATCAACATCATCTTCCGGCACCGCATTACTCTTTCCAAGATAGCAGCTTCGCTCAACGTGCGAAGCTGCCATCCCGGGTTCTACCATTTCACAATGCGGTAGTGTACAGTCAGCTGATTACACGTGAGCGACTGATGTTTACTGGACAGATAGTACGGAGAAGTACTGCAAACTCTCCACTTCAAACACGGTTTTTACACCAAAACAGAAGAAATACAATTGCATCAACGAAGCACCCGCGAGATCGACAGCCCCGCACCTTGCATGCCAAAAATCAGATCGAGCTTTAGTCAGAAAAATAGAATATTAGCGAAATTGCTGGGCGCGACACCAAGCGTGACTAGCAGGAATGCCACCAAAAATTAAAAAAAAAGTATTCAAAAAATTTCAAGGCAGAAAAGAAATTTTAGAAACTTTGAAGAGATTAAACGTATTTTAACACATAGAAAGATTTCCGAAAAATAATAAGATGTTTTAAAATTTCTTCCATACTTCTACAAGTCATAAATATATTTGAAACTTACTCGAATTTTTCCTAAAATTTGGTAAAATTGCGATATAAGCTGAAAATTCAACTATTTTGATAGAATTTTAACTACTATGTTCAAAATAGTACGGGGTATACAAAAAACTGTCAAAAAGAAAAAGTAATCCTCTCAAAAAGATGTAAAATATGTATTGAATCCAGATTTTTTTTATAAATCCGAATCCCGGTCAGAGGTATAAAATTTAATAAAACATACATGTAATGCAGAAAACTTCGCATTTTGGGTACAGTTTAATCGAGCGTGAGACCAGGGATGACAATGGATTCGTTTAAGCCGAAGGAGCTTTAACAAACAGAAATTCAGAATTAGTCAATTACAGTTATTATTGTTTTGACCTTCAATTTCGAAAGTTTTATACAGGAAAGTAGGAGAACCATAAAGACCGAGCGCAAAGCGCCAGACCAGACAGATGTGCGTGGAGCGCTCGATGAGAATCTGTCCGAACTACGCGAAATTTGTTTAAATCGAAACAATGGTGTAAAGAATTGTGGTTTACGCAAGTTCTACTCTAAAAGATTTTGTGGCTTGTACATGGCTGCCACATGGAGTGTCTGCGATATCTTCTGGACTTAGTACATCAACCGCACCAGTATGCACGTTTATTTTTGCCCGCTTTGACGCAAACATATGAGGTGTATATAGTCCACGAAGAATCGTGTTCCTTTTTGTTCTTGCCAATATTGCATAGACGTCACCATTGGACGTTGATAATACAATTTGTTCTCCAGTTGGCATGGGTTTATGAACATTATTTATTGGTCGCAATTCAATTGCTGAATTATCGGAGGGAAAGGTGTATCTTCGAAGTTCGAATATACGGTTCGGATTGTTCTTGGGAATGAGGCGAATAAATCTAAGTTCTGCAATAGGAAATCCAAATATGGTAGAATAAGCAGGTTCCGCAGAAGGGGACCTTGACCTGACGCGACGAGGTGGCTTGGCAGGATGACGTGAACCGACAGAAGGACGAGGTGTGGCAAGAGGAATCGTACTTTCTGGAGATTGTCTAGCAGAAGAAGAAGAAAATGGTCCACAACGAGAAGCCCCAGGAATAGGGTCGCCATTAGGCAGACAGTCGAACTCTAAACTCAATTCTGCAACAAGAAATATTTTGTTGACCTCTCATAAATTGTTTACTAAGAGTCCATCAGCAGAATATGAATTTAACAGAAAATTCTTTGATAACGGCGAACCGTTTGCGCATAAATCTACTTTTTTAATGTTTTTGTTATGAACTTGAATGTTTCTCTAATAAATTGTAATGAGAAGGTATGTAAATTTAAGATTTTTTCAAAATTAAAAGACAAATAATAAGCAACCCTTGTATGTCAATATTTTTGTTTATCACTTCCTGGTTCTAATACCCAAATTCTGATCCTGGAGCGTCAGTCTTGCGCTCCCTGCACTATCGTCTCGTGCGACCTATTCCGTAGACGGTGCCATTTGCCAAGCCGCCTCCGTATTACCTCATCAATCCTGTCGGTGATTCAGTTCTCAGTTTACGCCTCTTGATCAATTGGAAGCTAATATTGGTCAATCTGACGACACCTGATCAACGTCCACCTTCTCTCGGGCTTTACCTGGCCGTCGAGATTTACCATCGCTTTTTGGGCCAGCAGGATCTACCAACCCTGTAAGTTTGGTTGATAAACCATGTTTATGTGAAGATTATTGTTTCCTCATCGACTTCACCCGCATCTCGACGCTTCAAATCCTTCACTTCCCTTAATTTGCGAGATCCCTAACAAATTTGGTGCCCTCCTACAAAAATCCACAATCCTTCCGAAACCCTTTAAGTCGAGAACGGAAGTCGTTTAAAATGATGAAAAATAAAATTTCAAGTTGATGCATGTGTGCCACGAAAGAGGAAGATTTTTTTTATTTAAATTTCAATATAAAATTGATTTTGGTAAATTGTTTTGGGGAAATTGTTTGGGAAATGTTTAGTGATTCTTTAGAAATAAGTGCGGGTAGAATTATATATATTTAGTCGAAAAAGTGCGGGTAGATATATGTCGTTAAAATATAGTTGGTATACTTTGCGTGCTCGCAAGCTCTGCCACCTTTAATAAAGCAAAAAATTACCCTGATGAAAAAACGCCTTATGTGTACTCCTTGTAGCAGGATTGGATAAGTGAAGGATTTAAAGATGAAAAATAAAAAAGTAAATGAGTAGATATCGAAAAGATTAACTGATAGGGAAAACCCAGAGAAAAATCGAATAAAAACTATAGAAAACAGAAGTCAAGCGGCGTCAGTAACAGAAATTGGCGCGCAAAATCAAAGTTACAGTGACATAGGCCAAGCAACCCCAAGCGTTACCGCCCTCAGTGCATACTTCCGCTACGTGGTCAAGCCACGCACAACTCCACAGTAGTAAAAACCGAGACGCTCACCTGATTGGACGTACCGGTTTTTTAAACCGCAGAAACCCCTGAGCTAGGCCATATAGATTAAAAAGAAAGAAAGAATAGAAAAAGTCGAATGCAACTAAGGTCGGGGAAAATAAAAATTATTTCAAAAATGGCAAACCCGACGGATAATGTAAGAAATAATAGGACAAATAATGTAGTTCCAGAAATTATACTCCAAGAAAATAACGCACAAGCGAGTGCGAATAATTTAGAAAACGAGAACAGAGATATACAATCGATCGAAAACGTAAATAGAGGAGAAAATATGGAAAGAAATTTAGAATTCGTATCGGTCAGGAGAGAATTAGAATGGGGGGAAGAACAACCAAGTCATGGAACAGGTACAATCCCAAGAACAAAAAGACAAAGACAAACACATACAGAAAGTACCCCAAATGCACACAGCCTAGACCATCCCTCACACAGACCTCCACTTGGTATACTGTCTCCCAATACTAAGAATAGATTACATAATTGGAGAATAGAAAACGAAAACAATATCACTCTTGAAAGTCAGGAGTTAGAAAGAACTAGCATAACGAAATAGAAGCGAAGAGAAAAGAACTCGAAATCTTAGAAAGAGACAAAAGAAGTTTAGAATTTTTTAGTCTAGAAAGAGAAGAAATTCTTAGGAGAGAAAAAGGTAGAATACGTAGAGAAAGAACAGAGAGAGCAAGAATAGGTCGTGAAAAACTGCGAATAGAGATAGAAAGGCAAGAAAAGGAAAACACAAAAATCAGTAATACAACTTTTGAAATCGATTCGTTTTTAGAAAGTAATAATGAATTTTAGAATGGTGCAGAAGAATTAATTAATTTTGAAGACAATAAAAGCGATACAATTAAAATAAAAGAACTTTCAGAAGAGATTCAAAATTTAAACGATAAAATGGATAGAATTTTAAATACAACACAAAATGTAGTGAATCAAAGTAATAAGATACGAAGTAATACGGTTCATTTCGAAGAAACAGAACTCGACTTTCACGAACAAAGACACGCGTTGACCGATGCAAGAAAAATAATAACAAACAATAGAAGCAGCGGTCAAGGGGACAAATACTCGTTACCGAGACCGGTGCAAAGACAAAAAATTATGAGAAAATCAAACTTGCCTCAATTCGAAACAGACAGACAAAGTAGAATGGATACATTTAGAGAAAGCGATAGGGAAAGAGAAGAGATGAATGAAAATAATGTTAATGCGATCTCAGCAGCTCATTTTCCATTTGGAATGATTTAGACAACATTCCAAATAATGTCAAACTGGCCCATCAAATTTAAAAATAATACAGAAAACAGTCCTACTTATTTTTTAAATAGCTTACTTAGATTTAAACGTGGTTATAAAATTAACGAAATAGATATTTTAGAAAATTTAGATGCTATTTTTGAAGAAGAAGCTTTAAGCTGGTTTCAGGTCAATAGAGATAATTGGCGAAATTTGGAGCAATTTATTGCAGATTTTAAAGAAGCATACTTAAATGAAAAATATTCAGAAATAATTAAAAATAAAATAAAATTTTGCAATCAAAGAAGGAGCAAGATATTCATGCTTTTGTTACAGAAATTAAACAACTTTTTGAAAAATTAATGCCACGACCAAGCCTAGACTAGAAGCGTAAAGATTTGTAAGTAATGGATATGTAATAGCATAAGTAGATTAAGATGCGTTTGCGTTATCGCTCTCGCACTCTCGCTTTCGATCACTCGCACACTCGATACCTAACACTTCCCAAATCGCGCTATCGTCAAAAATAGAAATAAGATCATAGATATAAGATTTTATGTAAATAGGTGTAAATAACTGTAAATAATAAGGATAAGATTTATAAAATATGTAGACATAAGTATTGTAAGAAATGGAAGTCATGTAAACTCTTAGGGGACACATTATGAATAAAGAAGAAGTACAAATATTAAAGTAATCACGATGAATAAAATTTGTTCTTTATTTTGCAATTTCGGAATAAGCAGCCCCAGACCGAGGTACAGAAATAAATACAATATATATTTGATATAACAGAGTTGAACATAATGTAGATTAGTTAGTATTTTGGACAGACGAGTTACCAAGCGTGAGATCCAGAAGACGTGCGTCGACCCTATTCTTGCGAGTGAAGCAGGCAAGTTTCAACAAAAAACATAACTTAATTACAATAACTTTGTAACAAAATGCTTAATTTTTTAACAAAATATTTTATGTAAGAAATGGTTTTGACCACAAGCTGAAAAGACTTTACGCAATTTAGGCACGGCCCCTTAGGGAAATTTCGGCATTTTAAATTATTTAAAATAGAAAAGTCGACTTTTTCCACCAAAAACTCCATCGACTATTTTAAGTTATGGTTTCAAATATTCGTAGGATATCAGAGAAACATAAAGAATAAAAAAATCCAGTGGAAAACAATTGTAGGCAACATTCACCATATCTTTTATGTGCAAATTTTTGTATGTCATATTAGGTGAATAGTAAAATCGACTTTTTTAAAAAAAGGCCCCAACGATTGTTTTAATTTTTATCTTGAAATGTTAGTGAGATGACCGGCAATTATAATCAACCGTGTGGTTTCATTTTTAACTTTTTAATGTCCAAAATGTTTTAATTTTTCATTCTTAAAAATGAAAATTTACTTGAAAAATATGCAGTTTCTATGATTTTTTTGGAATTGTTCAATTTTTCCATATTTCAAATATATCTTACAGAACATTAATGACGATTCGCTAAAAGTATATAAGTACTACAACTACTTTCTGAGCACACACTTAAGGGACCGTACTTAAAATACGTATCGGATTATAGGCCCGTTCCAAGAGCCCTCATCCCCCCTGTAACGAACCATTACAAAATATTTCTACCCCCTCCAACCCCCTCTCCCTCTTACTTTATGCAATTTAAGGTTTCCAGAAATAATAAGATATGGAACTTGAAACCAATGAAAATTTTTTGTGTTTGAAATAATACACGCTTTGCAGAGTGAACACTTCATTTTTAAAATTCCGTGATTTTTCCTTGAGCAATTTCTTATTTTTCCTGACCATTAATATTTAAATATGTACCAGTATTTTAATCTTCTAATATTTTCAACAGAGGATCTTTTATAAACGGAGTGAAACAATATTTCAAATACAAAGCAAAAACTTTCAAATTTATTGATTTTAAACCAAAAAAATTACTTTTCTACTATAAAAGATGACATCTTAACGAAATACTCGAACTTGCAACAGAAGAATTAAATTTTAACCAAAATAACTGAATTTTCAAATCAAAAAGATGAAGTTTCAACAAGAAAAATGTAATAGTGCATATTACAACCAAAAAAGATGAAATTTAGTTTTAAAAAAGAACTTTAATATCAAAAAGACGAATTTTCAATGAATAAAGAGTTTTCAGTCAAGAAAGAAAAAAAGGTTACCTACATTTTTGAACCTTCAAGCCAAAGACGAATTTTCCGTATACAAGTTGAATTTCTAACTAGAAAATATGAATTTTCATCAGAAAAAAAAAAAAAAAAAAAATTATTTTCAACGGAATGGTTAATTTTTCAATCAAAGAGATGAACGTTCATTAAAAAAAGGAACCTTTCCACAAAGTAATTTAACTTGTACCCACGCAGTTGAATTTGCAATTGAAAAATATCATTTTTCAAAAAAAGAATTTCCTGTCACTATTAACCATTTTCTATCACAAAGATAGAAACGGATAAGGAAAAAAAATAGTTTTAACATTTTCAGGTTTCGAGGAATATGATTATTGACTCTTGCTTCACAAAAAGCTTCTATCATATTGAAATTTCACTGTAAAAATGTTTTGACCTTCAAAATATAGTAATTCAAATCCATATATTTTTTACTGAAGTGTTCAATATGTTTTAAAAACTACATTAAGGCCATGTGACGAGTGGGTCACGTGACCAAGCTAGTCCTCAATTGTTCATTGTAAACTTACGTCCAAATGAAATAAGATATCGCGCTTAAAGTTTGGGAAATTAAAGAGGAGACACTAATGTTCACGGCTCTCCTTTTTTTCGGTGGAAAGTTTGAAAAAAAAATTTCTCAATAAAATAAAACTGGAAGCTATATCGATACTTTTCATTGTAAACTTACGTCCACACGGAGTGAAATATCATTTTGAAACTTTACCATGCTAATTAGAAGGCTCTAAGGAAGGCGGCTTTGGTCCAAATATTTATAATTGTGGAAAGAATTTTTTTTATTAATAATTACAAAGAAGTTAGTCTAGCATACGTATCCGCTGTCCCAGAGCAGCACTATCGCAGCAAGCAGACAACTTCGTTTTCAAATAAAAAGATTAATTTTCTACACAAAAATACGAGTTTTCAACAAATTAGATGAACTTTCAATGAAATAATTGAATTTTGAACTAAAAAAGACCATGTTTCAACCAAATAGTTGAGCTCTGAAATAAAAAAGATCAGTTTTCAAACAAAAATGGAAAAGGTAAATTTTCAGTTCAAAAAATTAAATTTTCAACCAAACAGATGATCTTTCGACTAAAATGATGAATCTTCAACTAGAATACTTGAATTTTCAACTGGAATAATTGCATTTTCAAACAAAAAGATGAATGTTTAAACAAGAAGATTAATTTTCAAATAAAAAAATTAATTTTCTACCAAAAAATAAGTTTTTTCAAATAATTATATGAAATTTAAACGAAATAGTTGAATTTTCAACTAAAAAAGACCAATTTTCAACCAAATAGTTGAACTCTGAACTAAAAAAAAGAACAATTTTCAACAAAAAATGGAATCGTTAAATTTTCAGTTAAAAAAATTAAATTTTTAACCAAACAGATGTACTTTTAACTAAAATGATGAATCATCAACTAGGATACTTGAATTTTTAACTGGAATATTTGAATCTTCAACTGGAATAGTTGAATCTTCGACTGGAATAGTTGAATCTTCAACTGGAATAATTGAATGTTCAACCAAGAAGATTAACTTTTTTCTAAAAAGGACGAATTTTCAACAAAATACATGAATCTTATACTGAAAAAGATCAATGGTCAACCAAAAAGTAAATAGTTAAATGTTCAGTTAAAAAAATTAAATTTTTAACCAAACAGTTGAAATTTCAACTATAATGATGAAACTTCAACTGGAGTATTTGAATCTTCAACTGAAATAGTTGAAGCTTTAACTGGAATATTTGAATCATCAACTGGAGTATTTGAACCTTCAACTGGAATAACTGAATTTTCAACCAAGAAGATTAATTTTCTTTAAAAAAAAACTAATTTTCCAAAAAATACATGAATATTATACTAAAAAAGATTCATTTTCAGCCAAAAAGTGGACCGTTTCATTTTCAGTTAAAAAAAATAATAAATGTTCAACAAAACAGATGCGCTTTGAACTAAAATGTTGAATCTTCAACTGGAATACTTGAATCTTTAACTGGAATAGTTGAATCTTCAACTGGAATATTTCAGTCTTCAACTGAAATAGTTGAATCTTCAACTGGAATATTTGAATCTTCAACTGGAATAGTTGAATTTTCAACCAAAAAGATGAATTTTTAAACAAGACGATTGAGTTTCAAATAAAAAGATTAATTTTCTACACAAAAATACGAGTTTTCAACAAATTAGATGAACTTTCAATGAAATAATTAAATTTTCAACTAAAAAAGACCATATTTCAACCAAATAGTTGAGCTCTGAGCTAAAAAAAAAAAATTTCAACAAGAAATGGAATAGTTAAATTTTCAGTTCAAAAAATTAAATTTTTAACGAAACAGATGAACTGTCAACTAAAATGATGAATCTTCAACTGGAGTACTTGAATCTTCAACTGGAATATTTGAATCTTCAACTGGAATATTTGAATCTTCAACTGAAATAGTTGAATCTTCAACTGAAATATTTGAATCTTCAACTGGAATAGTTGAATTTTCAACCGAAAAGATGAATTTTTAAACAAGAAGATTGAGTTTCAAATAAAAAGATTAATTTTCTACAAAAAAATACGAGTTTTCAACAAATAAGATGAACTTTCAATGAAATAATTGAATTTTCAACTAAAAAAGACCATGTTTCAACCAAATAGTTGAGCTCTGAACTAAAAAAGATCAGTTTTTAAACAAAAATGTAAAAGTTAAATTTTCAGTTCAAAAAATTAAATTTTCAACCAAACAAATGATCTTTCGACTAAAATGATTAATCTTCAACTAGAATACTTGAATTTTCAACTGGAATATTTGTATCTTCAACCAAAATAGTTGAGTCTTCAACTGGAATAGTTGCATTTTCAACCAAAAATATGAAATTTTAAACAAAAAGATTAAGTTTCAAATAAGAAGATTAATTTTCTACCAAAAAAGACGAGTTTTCAACAAATTACATGAATTTTTTACTAAAAAATCTGCCCGTTGCGCGGGCACATCATCATCGCGCGCTTCCTGCGCGGCTCGCTTCGCTCGCAAGTTTGAGCGCGCTTAGGGCGCGCGGCTGTTGGTTCTCGCGCTTCGCGCTCGAAAATATATTTATCTCGCGCTTCGCGCTCTATGATGTGTTTACCTCGCGCTCGGTCTTTGCATTTCCCCCACATTTGCGCCCAGACCTTTTATTACATTACATTTTATTGCAACTTGTATCGTTTCTCCATAAATTATTACATTCTCATATCAATGAGAAGGTATTGGATTTATGTGAAAAATGACTTTCGCAGATTCAATCAAATGTCGACGTTTTGAGGCCCCCTGAGTCAGAAAAAACGGGTTTTACCAAGGTGTCTGTCCGTCTGTTTGTAGTCTGTAGTATCGTGTAAACACGATAACTTTCGAAAGATTGATCAGATTCGATTGTGCTGTGACACACTTTTTGAAAGCCTAAAAAAAAAGAACGAGTTCGTCAACCAGCTATTTTGGATCAAAATTTAAAAACTGAGCACATTTTGAAAATTTTTGAGACCACTTTTTTTCAAAATTTGAAAATTCTATGTACGGTTATTAGTACAACAGTATCGTCTCTAAAGCATATGCTCCCCAAAAGTCCATAAACCAGACTTAAAATGGCGGTTGATTGTTTCCGCAGTAGGTTCCTCAACTTATAATTTAGAAAAATACATATCTAATTGTTTAAAACCAATTGCAGTTAAAACTGAAGCGATTGTAAAGAATAGTTTGGATTAACAAAAAGAGCTTAGAAATATTAAAGTTCCTGATTCACATTCTATAGTTTCACTTGATGTGTTATCTATGTATGATAATATTCCATTAGACCTTGCATCAGATTGTATTGACGAAAAATTAAATTTATACCATAATTTAACAAGAATATCGAAAAATAAATTGTTAATTGCCACTAAAACAGTATTAAACAACACAGTTTTCTCCTTTAATAATAAATTTTTCAAACAAATTTCAGGTTGCCCTATGGGCTCTCCATTATCCCCTATTGTTTCAAATTTCATAATTTATCATTCACTCCTATTCATTGCAAACGATATGTAGATGATATCCTAGCAATTGTTTCTACTGAAAGATAGATAAGCTCCTCAACACTTGCAACAATATGGAAAGCTCAATTAAATTCACTATTGAAGAAGAAATAAATAATTCTATTGATTATCTTAATTTATTATTGATAAAAACTCCAGGAGGTAATTCAACTATAAATTGGTATGAAAAAATATCTTGGTCAGGAAGTTATTTGAATTATAACTCCCATAATTTATTTTCTCAAAAAGTTGGTGTAATCAAAGGTCTTATTGATAGATGTGTAATATTGAGCGATATTAAATTCCGCAAAGAAAATTTAGAACAACTAAAAATTACTCTCATGCAAAATAATAACCCACTTCAATTGAAAAATAAAATCATCAAAGGAAGAATCCATGCAATTTATAATAATTCGTCTAAAAATACAAAATGGAATGAAAATCACAATAAATCTGAACTCAAGGTGACGATACTATATGATGAAGGTCTTTCGAAACGTGTTGGGAGTTCTTCAAAAAAAGTGCAATGTTAATGTTTATTTCACTAACCACCACACACTTAATAAATTTTCGTTCTGTAAAAATAAATATAAAGACAACAAAGAAAACTTATTTTGTATAGTTTATATGATAAATTGTAAATGTTGCAATAATATTTATATGGGTGAGACTGGCAGGAGATTTATTGAAAATGCAATTAATTTAAAAACCGAAATGTTGAATATAAATAAAATTTATCAAACAATTTTATAACAGATTTATACATAAAATTTAAAAAAAATTGAAATTACCTTGAAGAAGGCCTGCAACAAGGTCGAAACGTACGTTGGTTTTTAAAGTAATTGACCATTAAAGTTCGATTCTTGACAACTGAATCCACTAATAATTTTAATGGAACGTATGACCAAAATGACAATGCATAATTTTATAACAAATTTGAGTAAGCTTAAAGGATGCTTAGAAATTTAAAACGACTCAAAAATAATATAAAATTATAAGATATTGTAGGAATTCGGTAATTTGTTATGATTATTTTTGACAAATGACTTTAAGAGAAAATTGAAAAAGATTTCAAAATATTTCCTTAAATGTGGAAAAAAATAGGATATACTACAGCAAAATGTTTCAATTTGTTAAGAAATGAGGATCAAAAAAATAAAATCAATTTAATGCAGGAAATATTGAGAAGGTTTGAAGAGATTGAAAAAATATTTTAAACTGTAAAAGAAAGAAGCACTCAGTGTTACATTAAAATATTGTTTTCTTTCTATACAGCACCTCATACTGACAAACATTCCTTTATGTACAAAACGTCTATTATATTTCTAAATATAATACAAAAAATGATGCGCAACTGTGGAGAGGGCGAGGGATGTAACGGTCTACGTAGGGAAAGGGTTGGGAGGGGGCGTTAAAAAGTTCAAAAATAACGTTACCTAATATGCGGGCGCTCCAAAAAAAGTAGATAACAAATGTGAAGGATTACATTACACGCAAATGAATGTTAATGTAAAAATGTATGTAACTCAAATGCACTAAAATTTCTAGCCAGTTTGAAACAGAGGGTACAAATCATTTTACCGTTTTTCAAAAATATCTCAATATGGGTAATTCACTTGATTATGAATTATATATAATATTTGTGATTTTTGTCCAATTGAAAAATATCATGACGACAATTCGTAAGTCGTGCTGAAATGTACTGAAGATGACTGTTAAACTGATAAAAAAATTGTTATATAAACTTTTAAACTGTCTTAATGCGGAAATACGCCTAGTTTTGAAAATGATGTAAGTTTCAGAATTTCTGCCTAAAAGATCACTTTCATAGTGATAGTTTCTAATTATATTCTAAATGCAGTCAAAATTGTGATAGAAATTTCTGAATGAAATACAGTAATATTTGTGAATATTTTCCAAAAAATTTCAAAATTTGGAGAGGCATATAGCATTTGTAATTTTCATTACAATGGAAACCGCCATTATTAGGACAAGTTGCGAGTCTTTTTAAATATCTGCTTAACGAACTTGATCTCCATTTTGGGACCCTGGCAAAGTGTATTGAAGGATTTATTTGTTTGTAGAATTATATGCCCTAATAATTATTGGCTTTCGTTTCCGTTACCGATCGTGAGAGAACTCTTTTGTGTCAAGTGTTGGTTTTTTGGCTTTGGTGAAGGGAATCAGCGTGTGTGGATGCTATATGACGCAGTAGAAATTGCCAGGACAAAGCAAAATATAACCTTGAAAGTATTTACGCGAAAAAATTCTTGAGACAAGAAATAACCTTGAACCTGTTGTTACATGCATTTTGCTGGTAGAATTGCGCAATATTACTCGGTGACATCAGCTGTAGAATGTTCTCGATATCGGTAAAGTAGGTCCAGTACCCCTCTTGTATCAATGTTTGTAAGGCAGGAATGCATGATGACGTCATCAAGAATGCCGGTGAGGTAGGAATGCATGATGACGTCATCAGGACCCACCGAGAATGTTGTAGAAGCTTAGCACGGACATGAACCACTTTCTAGCAAAATTTAGCACGTACACGAACCACTACAGATAGAATCTGCTCGATGTCGGTAAGGTAGGAACCTTGCGTTAGAACGCAGCCTATACATCTACTAGTTTACAGGGACCTTACAAGTGGTTAGATATTTTATCAGATTTAATTTCTTCTTACAATGACACAAAACACCAGACGATTAAAATGAAGCCTAGAGATACGACTAAACAAAATGAAAAAACAGTTTTATTCAATGTATACGAACAATGTTTCATGTAAAAACTTTAAGAAAAAGGCCTAAGTTTAATGTTGGCGATAAAGTTAGAATAAGTAAATTCAAACATGTTTTTGGAAAAGTTTACACTCCGAATTGGACAAGAGAAATATTTACAGTCGATCGAATAAATAATACTGAACCAACAACGTACTTGCTCAAAGATTATCAGAATAAACCTGTGTTTGGTAGCTTTTATGAAGCTTTTATGAAGGTTAGGTTTTGATCAGTCCCACAATAATTGGATAGACGAAGGAAATGTGTAAGATTTTTTTTATTGAGTGTTTTCAATAAAAATATGCTTCTTATAAAAAAATTTTTTTTTTATTATTTCACTTGACGTTAGACGGAATATTTTCTTAAAGTTCAAAGTAAAAAACTACAATTTGTGTGTACACATACTTCTATTTATTTTCATGGCACTCAGAATTACAATTATTATTAAATCTAAAAATACATATTGTCAATGAATAAGATACGTTACATGATAACATTTTTCTCTCTCTCACACACACACACACACACACTCTTTTTCTTACAACTAAACTAAATTGTGAAACAATGTCTATTAACATTCTGTAAGCTAGGTACAACTTTGTGTACTTCCTCACAAATTTGTTTCAGGTGAAAAGTAACAATCTCTAGGAACAGAATGTTTATACTTGAAGACTTTAAATAGTAATCACTTTTCTTTTTATCTAGCTGAATTCTCAAAAATTTAGAATAATTTTTCTTTACAAAACATTCTAGAGCTTTTAAACAATGAAGGGCAATTTTCAGACACACTATTTCTCCAATAGTTTTAACAATAAAGTTCTTACTATCTTCTAGTGGTAATGATAATAACTCTTCAAGATGTTTATTAATGCAGGGAACCAATTCCATCAGAACAGCAAAAGTTGATTCTTGAAAAGAAAAAAGATATGGAGAATCATCACCTTCTCGTTTCATTGACACGAAGCGATAACCATTCCAAGCCGTGAAATGAAGATAAAACATTTGGCAGTTTATTATCCGTGAATCCATTTTATTATTGAAAGAAAAGCTTAATTTCTCTGAAGAAATTGTAGAGAAATTCACAATGTAGAGAAATAGATGCTCGTGGATGACTACTCATTAATTTTACTTTTGCAGCTAAATTATCATTTTTATCTAATTCAGCAGCAACTGCTACTTGCTTTGTGAAGGATGCATTCAAGTTATACATATGTAGAAGACTGCATAATTTGCTTTCTTGGTACGTAGGACATCTTGATTTTTTTCTAATTTTATGAGGGTGACGAATGAAATTCATGTTCATTATATTATCCACCCAGATATTTTAAGCGTGCCTTTATAAATGAGAATTAAAAATATAAATTAATTATTTTTTTAATAGAATCTTAAATAGAAATGAAAAAAGAATGAACCTGAAATTCTGAACGTTTAAATGAACGAAATATTTTTTCCATTCACTTTTATCCAAAAGATAATTTTTAACGATCAGAAGTTCATGTACATACAAATATAAATAGAATTTTAGCTTTACTACAAGAGACAATGTTAGACAATTTTTCAACATTCCTTAAGCGTTTATGATATTCTGTATATTGCTTTTCAATGTTCTCCAGAAGATAAATAAAAATTTAAACATACTTCACTTTCAGTAGCTTCTTTTTTCAAATCCTCCAAAAGTTTTTCATCTGGATCAAACCCTCTCACCATTCGTTGTGATAAGAAAATTACAAAACTGTTTTCAATGTCTGCACCAATTTTTGGTCCATACTTGGTATTTACCTTCCCAAATCCGTAGCAGTGTAAAATTCACCAATATTTAAGTCTTTTAGGGGTTTGATTGGTAGAACACTAGCAGCTTTATTTAATTTTTTGAAATCCATTGTTTAAAGTTATACTTTCAAATTTTTTTGATAATACTTGAGTGTCTGATCTTAGTTTAATTAAACGTTTCACTTCTCGAATATTTTCCAACAGAATTTTTAGACGGCCTTGTATTTCGCGATACTGAACAAATTTGGACATATGTATTCAACTATAAAAAAGGACTGCAAATGTAATGCAATGTCCGTCTTTTATACCCTTAAACTTATTTTTTATCTCCGTCTAAGCCCATAATTAGCCCGAAATTCTGGCATAAAAGAAATATTGATATTCCGTTGTGGAGGTGCTAGCTGATCGGACCTAAGTTTGTGGTTTTTGTTTTCTACATGTTCCTCTGTAATTTTTGAGAAAATTAATATATTATAATGATTTATTTTCAAATGCAGTTAATGATAGCCAGATTGACATAGATGTATTAAAATTCGCACCTACGAATCATATCCATCTACAACCGCGAAAATGTTACACTGAAAATCTTTTTTTCTATACCTCTATTGGACATCTCCGTCAATTATTGACTTATGAACATGAAGCATTTCAGAATCAATAAAAAACCAGTGAAAAATAACTTATATGTGTGAAACTTAGGCTTAAATTATATATTGTTTCCCAAAAGTGCCGTAGTGTGGTTACGAAAAGTCATATTTGTGAAATCTTTTAAATCGATGTATTTTCTTGCACAAAAAAAGAAACCGAAAAGTCCTCTGGCAAAATTTGATCTGGACCTTAGTTAGGGCACAGTAAAGCTTCAAAGTTGGGCATAATGAACCAATCAGGAGCGAGATATAGCAACCACTTATTTGTCTCATAATTGCTAAGATAGTGTTTTTCCCGTGTTTCTCTTCAAAACGCGAAGTTTAAGCCTTGAAATTTGTTCAAGCCCAGATCAAATTTTGCCAAAGGACTTTTCTGTTTCTTTTCTTTGTGCTCTATCTCACATTAGCGGGAAGTGCATAGTTGGTGGGACACGCTGTATAGAAAGAATTATTTATTATGAAGGTATTAACAGAATAGTCAATTTCAACCTTTATCTGAAAAAAGGATGGGACTGAGTAGGAACACACCCTTACCCCTTTTTCAGTAGAAGTTGCTTTCATTAGGTGAAAAGTGAAAATACAACCATATACCATTTCCATTAACCTTTCTTTACATTGTGTGAAAATGAATATAATAAATAAATAGTAAATGTGAAAAAAGTGAAAAGTTTCCCATTAGCTCTTATACTCGCTTTACTACCTGTATATGTTGTTTTTGTTGCTTGTAAGAGCCATCCATTGACTTTGTACTCTTTAAGGACTTCCCAAACTTTCCTTCTATTTATCTTGTCAAATGCTTTTTCTAGGTCAAAAAATGTACAGAAACCTTTCTTTCCAATTCTCAAGTTTTTTTCTGTGATCTGTCTTAAGCTAAATATTTGATCCGTACATGATCTTCCTGGCATAAATCCACTTTGGACTTCCCATATTTTTCTTCTGTTATTTTCATTACCCTGCGGATAAGTATTTTTGAGTGTATTTTATAATTACATCAAATTTGAGTTGCCACGACTCCCCCTTCAAACTCCACTGTTTTCATCCAAAATTTTTTGACTGTAACTTTAAAAAACTTCAAATAATTGAAAATTATAAAAAACACACTATCAACAAATAATTGGTTTATACACTTTTTTTTATATTACTTCATGACAAAATATCTTCAACTAATGTTACTCTATGAAACATTGGTGATAGCAACAATTTTCCTATGAAACACTTTCCAGGTCCGTACATTTAGACTCGAACATGTTATAAACCTACATAAACGTATAGACTGTCCGGACGCTTAGACTCGACCCATAAAAATATTGTAAAACTAAATCAAAAATCGGGCTCAAAAACTATCTGGAAATTTTGAAAAAGTAATTTTTTTACTATTAAAAAAGAAACAAGAATAGATAAGCGGATGAAAATATTATTCCTCGAGTATGCGATGACTAGTTAATATCCATGCCATCCATAGCCTACGGAACCCTAAAAAACGAATTATTTTTTTAAATAAACTTTCATTAGGACCAAATTTTATATGTAAACTTTTTTTAAATTCGCGTATTCTGTGAGAAAATTGGAATTTTTTGCCTCGCGAAAACCCACCTTCATTTTGTTAATTTTTAATACTTTATTCATTAAATAAAGGAAAGTTAAATGAGGTAAACAGAGGTATTATCAACGCCTCCAGAAAAAGTTAAAGAAAAAGAAGAATATTAATTTATCTGTTTAGTGTCTAGTAACGAAGATGTATTCATGTGAAAGGGCAGATTTTTCCGTTTTTAGACAGTATCTGCTAATATAATTATTCTTCGCCAAACTCTTGTTATATTTATTTGAAAATAATTTATTCAAATTCAGTGAACGACATCATATTTCCAGTAAACGACACCCTACATTTAGTGAATGAGACCCCTATTCCCGTGTGGAAATTGCCAAATGTTTGCCCAGTTACAAGTTTGGACCCAGCTTGGAAAATTATTTTATGGCTACAACAGGGTTAATATCTTAAATCTAGTTTGAACCAACACTGTTTCACAGCTCTTGATTGCAGCGCCATCAACTTGGCTGTGCATCTGTTTTCAGTCGGGCTCAGGGATGTGCAGTTACGCCAAGATGGCGGACCTGCAGAACTGTGCATAACCTCACTTTTTTGAATTTCTGATATCGGTATTCGTAAGAGTTTTTTTTTTAATGCCTATATTGTTAATTCAAAAATAATAATGTCATCCAAAGCAAACCAGAAGCAAAAAAACACTCCGGGCTTCCATACATTCCATTACGGACGTGCAGTTACGCGTTACTTGATGTTTTTTACGTACAATACCTAAAGGAGGTATTTTACGTAAAATACCTCAAATATATAAAATACATGTAGAAAACCTCTGCACGCAAGATGCACTGAACATCTTGAACATTTAGGAGTCAGTAGGGTACTGGCAGCAGCTCAGAAGGCGGTTTTACTGAACACCTGTCGCAATGTAAGAAACTTTCTAGATCATTAGGAAGAAAAGACTGAAAACCTGTGTATTGCCAGATGGTGGCTATAAAAAAGCGTCCAGAGGCGACAGTTCTCACCTCCAACGTTCGCGGCCGCTGTGTAAGGATAAAAGCGATAAAAGACGAACTCCAAACTACACCATGCTCCTAATTTTGTATCACGTCATCGCAAAAGATTTCAAACATCGTATTAAATTACCTTACAACATCCTCATCTGATCAGTCACTTGACTCAGTCCGTGGCTATGATGAAAAACTTGGTTTCACACGAGAACAAGCTTGAAACAAAACAAAAATATGGATAATGATAATTTTTCGAAAATATATGATACAATATCCTCCTTTGGGCTGGTAAGGAAGTTTCTTTTTTAACTTTCCATCCAAATTTATTACAGTGTTTAAAGTCACGTGTCAGTTTAATATAAATATTAACATTACTACATTCTCCCTTGAATTGAGAATGACAAGATAATGAAATTTTATTTCTCGAAGATGATACATATACGAGTCAGATTTTGACTTTCATATGAAAATCCATTTTCTCTCAGAATCTTAATCAGCGAGAAATTTTAGTTGTAAGCAGCTACACCTCGCCGATGCAGCATCGCATATACGTTCGTTGTTGATTCGAATTAGCGATTTACATGCTGCTGATATATATTTCATGAGTTTGTATTCATCTTATACTTCTAAAGCAGGCAGGAGAGAATGGTGTAGTACTTTAGAAATAGCATTCACGCAATATATAAAATATTCGTATTTTTTAGTTGTATTTATATCTGTCATCTATAAGGATTCAATATTTATTATTTGTAATGTCAAAAAAAGTACCACTTGGTGTTTAAAAAATATGTATTGCTAGTATTTATGGAGTAAAATGAGGCAATCGAATTTTCAGATTACAGCTTCTACCTGATACAGCCTTATAAAAGAACATTTTTTTAAAATAAACGTACTCAAATTCTTCAGAAACATTTTAGAAATATTAGATAAATATCTGCCTTTTCAATTTATTATTATTGATTAATTTATTATTTCAAACACTGCACTCAATGTTGATGGTAAGTTACGAAAAAAATAACTTTCTTACCGGCACAAAGAACTATATTATATTATATTTTCGACGAATTATCATTATATGTTATGATTTATTTTTATTATTGTATTATATTATATCATCATATTGTATATCACACTGTTAGCTAGTGCGTTGCATTTTATAGGCGCAAAAACACTCAATTTTCAATTACAAAAAACAACAAGAACACTTTTCGAAAAAATCGCTATGTATAATCGCCTCCAGTATAATTGCTTTTAGATTACCTGGTTAAAATATTACACTAAACAATGCATTTTTGTATATTATTATGGATCTGGAGAAAACCCGAGTCATTTTAAGAGCCTTAAGACCCTCTGTACGGCAACTAATTCCTCTCTTCCCATTTTCAGCATATCAATTAATAAATTGGGTTTTACATTTTTATGATCAATGTAAATAAAATATTTTTTAAATAATAATAAAATGTAAATTTAAATATTTGACTCGATTCGAGTCAACGTCGTTTTTCACGATCAGCAGTTGGCAGCATAACCACATGTCGAGAAAGTAAACTTAACCTGCAATAAACCATCAACAAAATCATTATTTGAAATTTCGCGCACTTCCCGATTCCAGCAGAAGCTATGCTGCCAACTTTAGTCAACGCCACACCGTTCTCGTCATATTTTACCTCGGTATGTTTTGCTAAAATCCAGCTCAAATATCCTGGAAGCATGTAAAAATGAATAGTAATTCAAATTTCACATTATATTTTCTCTCTCCAAAGCAGTTTTACTAACAATATTCAACGTAAATAAAAACTTTTTAATTTCTGAAAAAAGATCTTTCTCCTTCGCTCCGGTGGGAATCGAACCTCATATCTTCCGATTTGCCTGTCGGGTGCTTTAACCACTAAGCTACTAGAGAGATCGAAGGCAGATACTTTTTTTTAGATATACACTTTTCATACCAAGGAGTTAGGTTTTGAATACAGATTCCTTCTAATATTGAACGTATTTTAAAGTCAAAATTAACCATTTTTGGAGCCCGCGAAAGGCCTCTCCATAGGATCCCATGTTTTTTGACATGACTTTAAACAGTGATAATTCAACTTTCAACCTGGAAAGGCCCCCTAAGGAACGCATTATGTGAAAGCGGACGTTTTTCTCCGTGAAAAAAAAACAACTAATTTTGATGATTTTTTAAAGGACCGATCCAATATCCGGACTACTTTAATTCCTCCAACTCCCTCAATATCCCTAAAAATCCGTCGAAATCCTTCCGTATCACTTTAAATTCCATATTATTATTATTATTATTATTATTATATCATTAAGCCGTTTCCCCTTCGGGGTAGGTGTGAATTGCTCGGTTGGATAGTAGTAACGTGTGGGTGGATATATAGGTATAGGCTAGATAGGTATATAGGTGTAAGGTATAGATATTTTAGATTGATAACACGTTCATTCCGCAACACTGCTCCGACCCAGGCTGCTGATCAATCTCTCTAGCGATCACCCCACGTGGAGAGTGTCTCGCTTACTCTAATTATTTTGCATTCACACTTCTTAAGGAGCGAGAAAGACAGATAACCTAAGTTCCGCCGGCACTGAACCAGACATCATGGTCCTGAAGAAATATTTTTTCTTTGTTGTCAATTAAGCTAGCTCTTCCCATAAGCTGAAATGTTATCACAAAAAAACGTACTGTATAGCTTCTGATTATTATTAGGAAAATACTTGTAGAATGCTCTCGAAACTTTGTCCAGAGGTGGATAGAAAATCATGATATCTATCGATGCGTTCACGAAATAGCATATGTGTATGAGCGTCTAGAAAATTCGAAGCCCTTGGCCTATACACGTTACACTTACACAGAGGTATATCACTGCAGAAACGCCTTTTCGAGGTAAAATCAAGGTCGAATTAAAACATATTCTAAAAATGTTTACGTGAAATGCTCAATTGAAATGATAAATAACCTTGAAGTTGTTTAGGCAAACTATTGTGCGAGAGTTTTGCCTTTGCTGCGGTGAATGTGGCGCCGCGGTCGGGATTGTGAAGTATATGCTGAAGGGTACATACTTACTAGGAAAAGACAAAACGTGGTTTGAAACTAGTCTTCACGTGGTATTAAATTGGTATTTCTTTTCACGAGGGTTAGTTTGCAGTAGATTTTCATATTCTTTGATTGTTAATACTGAAAATAATCGACAGCAAAAGTTTATGTCATAAACGTTTTGAAAATACGTTCCATATTCTCACAAAGTCCAACACCAATGATGCAAGTGAATTGTGTAATTGTGAACTATTTTTATCCCAGTTGAGTGATCAAGATTTCACTCCGTTTTAATCATATTTACGGTATGTAACTTCGTAAATATAATTCTCATGGTTCTGTGACCTGATAACTTTATAAATGTACGATTTTATTCCCATTTTTAGGTTATAAAACTTAAGAATTAACCTGGCTAACAAAAGGGGTATAGTAGTTTCGGGGGAGGGGGGATTAATTTCTGCTGGATGTCTCAATGATTCAGTGACAATATTGTCTGATTTTCTCCATGTCTGCTATTTGTTCACCAGTGAAACTCCGGAATCTGACATCCATATTCCCTTATGACAAACCCTACTTCCTCTGACCTCTCATTTGACAAACATATTTAACCAATTGTTGGGTTAGGCATGTAAATTAATATCGTAACAGGAGGTCGTATTTTGAATTATTACTGGTGAACCAGGGATTTTACGTCTTTGACTGGGTGATCCACAGTAAGTGATTCAACTAAAACAGCTTTACTGAATATACCAGTCACGCTAAATGAGATTCAACCAGTGATACAGCGCTCCACGCAGCCAAGACATGAACCTCCAGTCGTCTGGGATGCCATGTCGTCGGTCTGGTCTTTGCATTTCTCGAGTGACAACGAGTGACATCGATTACGCGTACGACCAGATGACTACTGACACTGAGTAATCAGTGAACATCACTGATTGAACCAATGAAAGAATTCCACGGAGTGAACCAGTGAAATCTCACTGATGGTCCGTGACACACTTCTGGCTGTTTCAACCAGTGAGAACTTCAAATTTGAAAAGAATGGATAAGCCGAATGAGTTAAATGAATCTTTCGATAAATATAAAATGGTTTACATGCCGAAGCGGCAGTATACTAATTTACGTTTTGGACAGATGATTTATTTCCTTCAAAACATTTTTTTTTGCTATATATTCAAAGTTGCATGGAATTTTGAAATGTTTTTTTTATTTTCCTTACATTCTTCATACGTAGTATCTATTCATCTAGCTTTACCGTACCGATAAAATAATAGCCTTCACCGGGTGAACAGTTCCCCTCTCCGTTTTCTCCCATTAAACAAGTTCGCGTGATATTCGATAATCATCAATAAGACCTAGACGTCTAGATAAGATATTCTTAATATTTTTGATTGGTATTTTTTGAAAGTTGTGCTTTTTTTATTAAAATCAAAAATAATTGCTGATAACGACAACAGTTATGTAAAATTGTTGAGAATAATTTTCATTCAGGGAAATTTTCTCCACATAGGACAGATATATTATCGATTTATTTATTTGGTTCCCAATGAAACTGGAGAAAAAATTAGTTTTTTGGGGTAAGGCGCTCATTTCCAAATATTTCTATTCGAAATAAATTTTTAGTTTCCATTTGAAGTTAACAAATTTTTTTATATCATAATAAATAATAATAAGTTTAAACAGTGAATAAAGATACATACAAATCATAAGAGTAATTTTAATTTGAAAATTGTATTTGCATAGAAGAAAAATAGTATCAGAGAAATTTGTAAAATTGTATATGTATCACAAAAAATTATGCTTAGCGGTAATGATCAAGCAGAATGTTTATTTTTTTATTTTCAGAATTTATATTCTAATTTTTGATTTTAAAATTTTCTGTAAAATAATAGAAAATGCATGTAAACTATTATAACTAGTGAAAAAAGTTCGATTCGTGTGGTAAACTACCTCTCCCAAATATAATTTTAGCTTCAAACATTTTTTGGAAACATTATGTTTAGTTTTTTATTGAACATTCTTCTGACTGGTATTCGTGGAGGCAGTTGCGTTTCTTATTCGAGCTAAAAGTTATAAAAGGAAAAATGTTTAAATACATTTTATCTCGATAAGCTTGCGCTTCGTTGACATAAGAAAATTCGATTGAAAATAATGTTTGCATATCTGCGACAAATATAAAATATTAAAATATATGCAACTTATATAAATGTAAAATAAAAAGCAAGTAATATATTGCATAACAATTTTATTAAATACATAAAAAATATTTTTGTTTACATAAATATTCCAAGGTTTTCATAAATAAACTCTTGAATACGCAATTATAAATAAACAATTAATACTGTTTTAAGTTCAGGAAACCGAGGGAAACTTTTGCTAAATTTCATTACTGCGACAGATTGCAATAACAAATTTTAAATCCAATCAATTTCATTCAATTTCAGTTATTAATTTAGTCCGAAACTTGAGATAAAAGAAATAAATTGTGTGAAAAGTAATTTGGTTCAACGGCAGTAACGAAATAAAAGAGAGGTTTCTCTCCATTCCCTGATTCTCATTTAAATGCCAACTGGCATTTAAGAAAAAAGATCACAGCACGAAACATAACCCGATTTTATAATTATTAGGAAATTGGACGGTTTCACGCGTTTGTATATTGCTTCAGATTTTCACGCCATGCGACCTGTAAGTGACAAAGGAAAATGGTTACCTTGACTTTTAATCCGTTTTTCGTGCAGAGATCTAAAATCCGGCACTGAAGCAAATAAGATTTTTGCCGTCGAAAGATCGGCGGTTCCCGGAGTTTTTATTTGCACACACTATTGCACAACCACCAGAAAACCACGCAGCCCAAAGTTATGGGAAAATATACAAGTAAGTGAAAAGAACGCGACTTGCGAGCTCGATGAAATTCGCACACGGGACATTTGCCGGCATGCGCGCCCATTCCTCGTGAAATGGTTCCCGCGAATTTTAAAAAACGATCATTTTCAAAGAAATCTTTATTTGAGTAGAATGATGATTTTTTTGTAATATTGTTGTTGATTTGACGAACTTCGTTAACCTATTTTTATAATATTCAATACATTCAGAATGGCCTGGAAACATGGAGGAGATAAATCATTTTTTTAACAAGGTTGTGTATAAATACCGGTACCGACAAAAAATGCGCGATATCACTTAAAAAATAACAAAAATTTGGTTATATTTTTTAAATGAATTTTGCACACAAAATAAATAAATAAATAAAGGTAGAAATCGTAATTTCGGAGATTTTGAAAATTTTTCGAAGTAAAATAAATTTTTGAAAATTTTAGGATACTTTATATTTTTGTATATTTCTGAAAAAATGAACGAAATCCACAAAATTAAAAAAAAAGTATTAAAAAAATTTCCATATTGTTTTGAAAATGGTTTATATAACTTTCTAATAACGTTTAATTTTATAAGTAATAACTATAGGAAAATTAAATTTTATTAGAAAGAATTCTGCCCGCATAGTGACTGCAGACTCTGCGTCACATTCTCACGGCATTGCGTGATGCAGAGTGTGTTGGCCAAATGCAACTCATTGCGTTCGCAGATGTGTAGTCGACAGTCCATGCTGGCGAGATGAGTGCGTTATTTCACGCAGGACCTGACAATCACAATCTGCGGGTGATCAGCGTCGCAAAATTGTTATCTGGTAAAATGGTAATGGAGACAAGCAGAGACGACGAGATGCTGTCAGAGCTTTTCCGAAGATTCTTTATGGAAATCGATCAAAGTGACGCTTCTTATGGCTTTTCATCATTCAATCCAGCTCAATGCAATTTATATTTTATAGTGTATTATTTTTATCGTACAGAAAAGGAATTTTATAAAGGACTTATTATAATAATTAGAAATGAGATTTGGGTAAATGGAATAATCGAAATTTGGAATATTTAGATGTGATAATGTGCAGCAATAATGTACGTACCCAGATAACAATACGCGCGCATAGTGCCACGCACTGTGCAGGCACGAGTGCGAATAAATCATCACGCGTGTCACGCAGATCACCAAACAGATGTGTCCGCATATGCATGACATATGCGTGGCACGTCGTGCGAGCCGCACGCGTGTCGACGAAGTGCATCCACTCTACGACTAGCGTAAAATGTTGAAAATCATAATGAATTTTACAATAAGAAAATTTTCGAAATAATAAAGAACATGAATTCTATTAAAATGCAAATACAATATTTTTTAATCCAAAAATACAGAAAACAACGTATACAAATTTTGAGCAAGAGTCAAGAAGGAAAGTACTTCTGTAACAATCGTTAGGTTTGCGGATTTTATTATACTCGCTGTAATTCTTTTAATACTGCTTTGTAGAGACTGCAATATACGAAGAATAATATCGCAATTATCGAGTTCCTTGAAATTTTATGACTAGAAAATCACTAGCGTACACCATAACATGACATGAATTGAAAAATACAAAAATCCGTAGTCAGGACCAATAAAATTGAATCCCTGCTAATGAACGTCGAAAATGGCACGGAACCGTACTGAAGGGCATTGGCAAGTTCGAGTAGGGGAAACCTCCTTACAGTGGATAATGCAACCTACAGTGGATAATAATTAAAAATACAAATATATGTAAAATAATGAATTTAATTTAAGTAACAGTTAAAATACTATACATGTTCATAAATTAAAATTAATTGTTTTTCTTTTCCCTGGCGGACCGGTCGAACGCAAGCATTACGCTACAGCGTAATGCTAAAGTAATGCTAAAGTAATGCTAAAATAATATGGCATTATAATTAATAAAAGAAACAAAATAAATATGTAAACTGTTGCAATTATAAAACAGATCATAGCTAATATTAAATGATATAATATTCATGTCAGTAATCAATTCCTGTTACCACACAAAAGAAAAATTCAAATTCAATAATTAAGTGGTTCAATGTTGTTGAAAAAAATGAGTTTATATCGTAAAAATTAATGAATAAATATTTTCATTAAAAACATCCGAATAAATTTTACTTAATATTTGTATGAAAATTATAATTATAATTAAAGCTTAAAATTAATTTCAGAAGAAATTAAAACATATTTACATATAATTGTGAGATAAAACCTTTAACTTAATAATGAATTTATGTGACCTAAAAAAAATTAAATCTTTATTTCATTTATTACTGCGAAAAAAATTAATCAGATAATAATTAATAGATCATTTCACAAAATAAGAAGCTTTAAACTATAATTTCCATTAAAAGATTTAAATAATCTTTGAATAATATTTTTTTTTAATTTATACTTTAATTCATGAAAATTTGATTTAATAATAAACTTTTAAACTAATTCCAGGTAATGTAAGTTTCAATAGAATGATTTAATAATTAATTAATTAGTTGACAACATAAAAAGCATTAAACAATTATTTTTATTGAAGCATCCAAAAAATTTTAACATTATATTCTTCAAAATAAAAATATCTGTACATATAATTTAAAAAACTCAATTTAGATACTTGTGTAACAACATAGCGGATATTTAAAAAGATTATGTAATGGTAATATACGTATTTTAAAGAAAAATCAAACTTTTACTATTAAAATAAAAGCCCACATTAAATTACATAACCCGAAAGTGAATATTCCATTTATTTTACTTAATTGAAAAAAAAATTTAATCAATCTTCATTCAGTTCAAAATTGCGAAACAAAATTAATCGACTAATTATTAATTAAATATAATAAATTAATAATAATATGTATAATGATAATGAAAATGATCAATAATAAAATAATGTTCAACATTATTTTCATTGAAATATTCACATAATTTTCAATTGATATATTTTTTTTTAATTCAAAATTGCATTTATGAAAATTTGAATTATTAATAACCTTTTATACTAATTCCAGAAAAAATTCAAACATATGTCCATATAATTTTGAAAATTGAATTTACATAATCATTTTACAATATCGGAAACATTTAAAGAAATTATATAATTGTAATGAAGGTATTTTAAATAGAGAATAAACTTTTCTTATATAAATCATAGCCCATATTCAATTAAAAATCCTATTTTACTCAGTCGAAAACAATTAAAATTCAATCTTTATGTAATTTAATATTATGAAAAGATTTAATCAGCTAATAACTAAATAATCAGTTCAGAACATAAAAAGCGTTAAGTAATTATGTTCATTAAAGCATTCAAATAATTTTTAACTTATAATTTTTTGAAAATTTGATTGACTAATAACGTTTTGAACTAATTCCAATAAAAATGATAACAGACGTACATGTAATTTGAAAAATTTAATTTAGATGCTCATTTCACAAGATCAAAAACATTTAAAAAAATATTTAATTGGAATACGGGTATTTCAAATATGAATAAACTTCTATTATAGAAATTATAACCAACATTCAATTACATAACTTAAAAATAAATAATCGATTTATGTCACTTAGCAGAGAAAAATTAAAATTCAATCTTTATGTAATTTAATATTGTAAAAAAAATTAATCAGCTAATAATTAATTAATCAGTTTACAAAATAAGAAGCATTCAATTAAAATTTTTATGAAAACATTAAAAAAATGTTTACTTTACCTAATTTTTTTTTTAATTTTAACTTTCAGTTCTGAAAATTCAATTTATTAATAATCTTTCAAACTAATTCTAGAAAATTTAAGTTTTAATAGAATCAGTTGATAATTAATTAATAAGTTCACAACATAAAAATCATTGAACAATTATTTTTATTCAAACATTCAAATAATTCTTACATTATACCTATATATATTTTTCGTATTAAGTTGCATTTCTATACATTTAATTTATTAACGACCTTCAAAACTAATTCCAGAAAAAATGAAAATATATTTACATATTCCTAAATCATTACACAACATAAAACGCATTAACAGTTATTTTCATTGAAACATTCGAATAATTCCTCCTTTAAATTTTTCTGAAAATTTGAATTATTAATAACCTTTTAAGCTAATTCCATAGAAAAGTAAAATATATGTACATATAATATTAAAAGCAGACTTTAGATACTTATTTCAGAACATCAAAATAATTTACAAAAATTATAAAATTGGGATAGAGGTATTTTGAACATAAATAATGTTTTATTGTAAAAACTATTGCAGCGTGCACAGTATTTTCTCTTCAACTGTACGTTATTTGAAAATTACAGAAAAAACTAAAGTTAAATTTTGTTGCATGTAAGATTTTCCGCTGTTAAAGTTTACATGCTATTTGGCGAAAGATTATCCTACGGTGGAATATAAGCTGTCCTCTGCCACGCCCTTAGCAGCAATGGGAAAACAACAAAGTATGATAAGACTAAGGAAAAACAAAAGTTAAAATGCGCTACAGGTAAGTTTTGGAACGGTTAAAAATTGAATGTATTTCGGTGAAAGTTTCAGCGAGGTTAGGTGAATAATTCTGATTTAATCTACATCGCCACACTGCAGTGAGCAAATTTGGGTATAGAACATAGAAATGGCAACAGAAGCTTTTATTAAACAATGAATTTGTTTAAAATTGGTTTATTTGAATTCATAAAAATATTTATTTGATTCAAACGAAAAATACAATACATAGCAGTGCTACAAAATGCCGTTATGCGTGCTAAGGCGCTGCCGGTAGGTTTCCCTGCGGTACTAACCTAAAATCTAAATTGATTTGATGGCATTGTTCTTTTTTTCAGTGTTGTGTGATTCTAACGGTTCTGATTTACTAGAAAACTTAAAATTAATTGACAAATGGAAGCAATATCTCTAATGTTGGAACTACTTGAATATTGGGGCTTTAAATTTTGAATATAATTGAAGATTTCGCAGGTGAGTAAGTCTTTTTCATTTCTAACCTCCTTTCTTCATGAAGATGATTAAATAATGAAATCGATCATGTTTGTTATCAATTGTAATTATTGCTGTATACTTAAAAGCAGGAACACTCATATATATATTTAATTCAAATTTCTAACTCTGGTTCATTTCTCATTATTCTACTTTATGATTTTTCAATTCATAAATGAGAAGCACAATTAGTAATTAAACAGAAGTAAACATTCGGATTGAATAAGCGTTTCTGCTTTTACATATATAACGATAATTACGAATAATAAAAAACATATGATCGAGCTTATACATTATTTTCATAAAGAATGCTCAATTTTGAGGTTAAGTTTAAAACGAAAAAGATTTACTTCACTTGAACAAAATCTATAAATAATTTGAAAAATATATATTCAATGTAAACAAGAACTTTACTCAATTTAAACAAGAGATTTATTTGATCTAACAGAAAATTTGTTTGAACCAAATAAATAAGGACAAACAAAAAATTTCTTCGAATCAAACAAACATTTGTTTGACCCCATATCAAAGAAATAATTTGTTTGATTTAAACAAAATTTGTTCAATTCAAACAAACATTTTTCTCATTGTACTATTAAGAAGTTGTAGGCTCCGGAAGCTGCGATCATGGTTCCTTGAAGCAACTAATCCCGATGCAACTGGAACGTGTATGTGATCCACTTCTGCTCCTTCTGTCCTAGAAGGTTAGCAATAGCGGGAAATTTACGCGAGATAACATCGTGCAACACTGTTCCTTGGAGTCAGAACTCTAGTCGCGGATGACCTTACGCGGTAGACGAGACAGTTGGAGATGAAGGTTTCACCTCTGGATGCTTTTTTAGAACTACCAATCTTTGTAGAATGATATAAGGAATAGTGTTGGCGGACCAGATGAAGTGATCCCAGAAGAACAGCCTTTTGCATACGGTTCGCGATGGAATGAGCCTGACGCTGGAAAGCCAGAATCTTGTTGAGTTGACTAAAAAAGGAAGCTTCCCTACCTCCAAGACAGCCGATTATGAGAACTGCAAGATGGACTTTGTTGGCATTATTCGTTATCTTCAAAGGTGGTCTTGCTGGAACAGGTGATATATTCGCTGGAGGATGTGGCTCTTCTTCTTGCTGATAAAGAGCTTCATATCCATTTTTTGTGCAAAAAAGATACCTGATCTCTTAAATACTGAGGCGTTTTGTAAGCATATTCCGGGTTCATATGACTTACTATTTTTTTTCAAACTTGTTCTCGGGTTAAAAAGAACCCGGTTTTTCATCATAGCCACGGACTAAGTCAAGTGAATGATGAGATGAGGATGTAATTAGTTGATTGAATACGATGTTTGAAATCATTTGCGATGATGTTGTAGGTACAAAATTAGGAGAATGGTGCAGTTTGCAGTTCGTATTTTACCGCTGTTATGCTTACACAGCGGCCGCGAGTGTTGGAGGTGACAACAGTCGCCTCTGAATGCTTTCTTAGAGCTACCATGTATCAATCTATAGGTTTTTGTCGCTTGCTTCCTGATGGTCTAGGAAGTTTCTTACAATGTGACAGGCGTTTAATAAAACCACCTTCTAAGCTGCTGCCAGTATCCTACTGACTCCTAAATGTTGAAGATGCTCAGTGCATCTTGCGTGCACATTGCCTGTAGCCGAAATCGCAATAGGATGAATAGGTTCATGTTTCACATTTCTCCATATTGTCTTTACTTCATACCTTAGCTCGCTATACTTGTGGATCTTGGTTGTATAGGTTACCTGCCAATTTCGGTTAAGTGGACAAGCAATGTCGATGGCATACACTCTTGCACCTTTTTTTCTCGCATTACAATGTCCGGTCGATAAGCTCGGATGTAATAATCCGTCTGGATAGTAACATCCCAATATAAGATGTAGTCTTCGTTTTCTAAAACGGGCATTGGAATGTATCTATAGAAAGTAATTGATTCTGTTAAGAGTCCTAGGTTTAGGGCAAATTATTGATGTATAATGCACGCCACATCAGTATGTCTGTGCGTATATTCTCTTTAAGCCATTACGCGACAACCATCAATAATGTGCTGGATGGAGTCGTTGGTATCTCCACATAATCGGCATCGTTCAACCACGTCTTGATGTAGCACATGTTTGTGATGATTTCTGGTGCTGACAACCCTGTCCTGAATCACAGTAACGAATCCTTCCGTTTCTTGTTGCAGGACGCCCTTTCTCAGCCAAATATTGGATGCCTCACTATCCACTTTATGTTGATCTAACGTTTCGAGTGCTAGCCGTGGATGGCTTTCTGTCTCCATTGCGTTTCTAATTCCTCTATGGTTTCTGCCCTGGTATTCAAGGCCTTTTAGGATTGGTTGTTTCACTTTATCGTTGAACCAATCATCTAATACAGTGGTTGAATAAATTTCTTTTGCCTTAGATGTAAATGTTTTCAGTTCAACGTTTTCATTATCGTTGACTACTCTTTTAAAGTCAGCACCTAATTAAGCGTACACTTTTATCGCTCCAAACTTATTTAATGCGTCTATTATGTGCTTTTCAAATAAAATGAACTCATCATCAAAGAACGCATTAATATCCTTATGAACTATATGTACAATTACTCCTGTTTGGAGTCGACGCTTAAACGCTGCGTTACAATCAGCCCACTTTACACGATCAGTAAGAGGATCTCTCACACCTTCACCTTGTATCAGCAACGCATCAATGCGGACACGCAGACATATGATTTGTTCGACGATATTTACAGATTTTTTTTTCGCTCAGCTGACGATGTACATACTTCTGGATGTAAATTATTTACACTCCTTAAAATCTTATTACACTTATGTATCCATCGTTGAATGACGTCAGTTGCTCCATCTTTTCTTCCCAGTTTCTGAAGCAGGATCGTAGCCTCCTCGATCATCGGAATGACTTTAGCCCATTCATCAATCGGCACTGAAGTATCCATCTTGTTGTTGTTAGTACTGCCGATCACTTTGACAAATAAAGGAATGGTTAAACTTCAATTATTTCTCAGCTTTCATTAATCAATATCTTTCACCACCACCCCCACTCCAAAGCAACATGCAAAAAGCCATGCACTAAGACTACAAGCAAAAAGCCATGCACTAATACTACAAGCAAAAATGCATGCACTAATACCACAAGCAAAAAGACATGCACTAATACTACAAGAAAAAAGCCATGCATTAATACTACCATGTACTATAAGTAGAAAAGCCGTGCAAACTATCATGCGCTAATATTACAAGCAAAAAGACATGCAAATATAGATTAAACACTTACCTTGGTTTCTCTCCGGACCTGGTGTATCGTCTTATGGATCGCTCGATGATACTTCCATCGAACGATGCGACGGAACGATCAGCCTGCCTTTATGCGGACCTTTTATAGGACGCGATCTCCACTCTTCACTACCACCACTTTAATTCAGAGTCTGCGGAAAGAAGATATATTCTATTGCGCATGCGCCAAATCTTTGAGAAAATCTCATCATGGAGTACTGAGTGACGTCATCAGTTATTTACACGCGATTGGTAAGGTAGGCTCCTGATATAGTGACTGAGGGTCAATCTATAGCTGGGGATGTGTACTATTAACGGCTGATGGTAATTACCTGACGTTGGTAACTCAGCCTGGTACAGAATCTTAAACTTAACTTGGTGCAGAACCTCATAATAATTACTTTGCAAGAATCTCCGTTACCAACCTCACTGTTTTACCTACTTAGCATGGAACAGAACTTCAAAATTACCGACCTCTCTGCTTTAGAGACCGAAGGTGCAACGCTATCGCAGCATGAATCTGCATTACCAACCTCACTGTGTGTTACAGACTGCTGATAACTTAGCATGGAACATAACCCTTACTTGGTCGGTGGTGTCAGATCTGTTGGTGTCAGTAACTTGCGCTCTTTACCTTACTGACCAATATCAAAATGATAAAATTAAAAGTTACCGACCTCCCTGTCTTACGGACTGATGGTAGGATTGTTCCCTACCTTGCCGACATATAGAAAAATGATGATTATACATGTTTACCGTCCTCCCTGTTTACCGACTGATGGTAACATGATTTCCTACCTTAACGACCGTTAGTAGAATAGTGATATAAAGAATCACGACCTGCCTGTTTTACCGACTGATGGTAATGCACTGTTTTGCCGATCAATGGTCACTTAGCACGGAAGTGAACCTTATAATGCTAACTTAGCAGGGATCTAACTGATAATATGCCGACTGTCGGTAACTTGCGACGGTAGCGCCACCTATTGCCACATTAGGAAACTCCATTGATGGTAATACCTACTGTCGGTAACTTTCGACGATGGCGCCATCTGTTGTCATATTATGAAACTGCATTTATGGTAATACCGACTGTCGGGAACTTTCGACGGTGGCGCCAGCTGTTGTTATATCAGGAAACTGCATTACCGACCGAGACCACTTACCGACTGCCGGAAACTTAGCATGGAACAGAACCTGCTCGTTCGGTAAGTGGCCCAGATGGTTCTGTTCTACGGTGGTGCAGTAGTGACATAGCCCTACTACTGTCGTACCAATATATAAAAGAAAGGAGATAAAAAAACCTGCAATAATCACAGAGGTATCAGTTTACTAAGTACCCTAGGTAAAATATACTCAAAATACTCATTCGTAGGGTAAAAGAAATTACAGAAGAAAAGATATGGGAAGTCCAAAGTGGATTTATGCCAGGAAGATCATTTACAGATCAGATAATTAGCTTAAGACAGATCACAGAAAAAAGCTATTTATCATAATTATGGACAAGTGTCTAAGAATGGCCTTCTTTGACGAAGGTCTCGAAACAGTCAAGGTGCGTGGATTGGCTTTCGCAGATGGCAAGATTGTTATGGCAGATTCACTCAAGGTCTTGCAAAGAATGTTGAATAAACTTAATACAAGCATGAAGAACATGGGCCTCAAAATTAACGTAAATAAAATAAAGGTAATGGTGTTTGAGGGGAAAAGTGAGAAAACAATGTGCAACATTGTCCTGAATGATTTTTCACGAAAATAGGGAAATACATTTTTTTAAATAAAGTTAATGTAGTACCGTATTGAATTCAATATGAAAGGCGTAACATTTCCAGTTGGAAATGTATTGCATTTTCAACAAAATAGTTGAATTTTCAAACAAACAAAATTAATTTTCTACCAAAAGAGATGAATTTTCAACGACAGAGTTGAGTTTTCAAGCTAACAAGTCGAATGTTTTAGAGAACAGTTGATTTTTAAACACGAAAAGATGACTTTTTAACCGAATAGTTAAATTTTCAACCAAATGGTCGAATTTTCAAACGAAAAATAATTAACTTCAACCGAAAGCAGTAGCATTTTTAATCAAATCTTCTAACAACAAATATCACTTTTTAACAAAATAGTCGAATTAAAAAAAATATTTCAACCAAATAGTTAAATTTTCAATCTAAAGGGATCGAAAATTCATATTTTGTTTTAGAAAATGATGACCATTGTTATATTATATTATTATATATTACAATGTTATATATTTACCAATAGAATTGATGAGAATGGATAAAGCAAAGAGAGTAACAACAACCCTCATTTTTTCTAACTAGAAGAAACCACAGAAAATTTTTTGGTCGTAGTGTAACTAATGACTTTTCTACGAGAAATTTCCATTACTACTCGCTATCTCGTTTGTCTTTCTAAATTATTGTATATTTCTTAAGATTTTTTATAGTTGAGAAGTTTACTTCTCTGAGATATTTTGATGGCAAGGAATAGTATAGATTCAAAATATATATACAATTCCGATAATCAAAAATAAATAGAACGTTTCGTTACGTTATCAGTTATATTTGCTTCAAGTGTCTCCGAGCTTGATGATGAATATTTTAATTAAAACAGGATTTCAAGCTATAAGTCATTCAATCGAATTTCACCCTGAAACACTGAATAAGGGAAAAAGTTTAGAAGTCATTTATGTGGTGACGGTGCAAGAGTTGAAAGTGACTGAAATAAGCAAAACTCAGTGCAGTGTCCCTTCTACCATTATCAAGAAACCTAAGAAAAAAGTTTTTTCACATAACATATTGAATTGTTAAAAAAAGTTCCACTTAAAACTCAAGACAACTAATAAAATACTCAATGCCATTTAAATTAAAATAAAATATACTCCATAAATATTCTGGGATAATTAATATTTCTAACCTCAAAATCTGACAACTAGCATTACTTTTACAAAAATAGTAAATCGTATAAATATACGAATATATATGATATTAATTATCCAGTTAACACAATAATTTGGCCAGATACCTTTTTCTAAAAACAAGAATATTGAAGTACTCTATGTGATATTTGTAATCCGACAGATCTACTTTCATAGACAGATAAATTCAAAACTCAACTGCGATCAAACCCTTTGATAAACTCGAGCAAAAGTTTTTTTCCCTAAATCGAGATTTTATCAATTTTCCTACAGGCTCTCTCGTTATCTGACAGTTAAACTCTTATTTTCAGCATGAATTTATTTATTTTCAATCGCATGTAAACAAGTGGAATTCATCACTCAGGAATTGCCACTTTTGGACAACAGATGGTGCCAGCCTGTTACCGCGGCCGTACTCAATACCTCAGCTGAACGTTTTATGTCGGGGAACACGGGGCCTGATTCTGGTACAGGCTCCAGTACGGCTTCTTTGACGGCCCTCCGGGCATCCTCCACTAAGCGTGTTCGCGCTCTTCTTCTTGGATTCGATGCTTTTTTTGTTTGGCTCGCTGTCGAGCATTCAGATGTTTCCTTGGCACCTACCGGAAAAAAAGAAAGGGATTCCGAGTATAGAACCGAGTATGAATCGTGGGGCCCCTGACTATCAGAACGAAGCACTCCTAGCTCAGAGTGTTATTGGAAGTCCGTGCGACCATCCACTTCCGGCCGAAACTTCGGCCAGCAGTTCTTAGTCACGCCCAACTTCCAGTACCCGGCCAGGTGTGTGATCACCAGCACCCAGTGAGCTCCCCCCGGGCCGCGTTTGCAATTGTTCTAGCTCATAAGGAGGGATGAGACCGAATACCAGCGTTAACAGCCGACTTCCACTTGGCAAAGGAAAGCCAACTATCCACGCAGGAGTTCGGGACCACCACCCTCAATTCGGGAGAGAGAACGTAAATCGTAATTGTTTAAATTCATTCGAATTACCTTGGTCTTCAAAAGAATGACGGTCAAGACTTACAGAAACTCGAAGTTGTAGTTACATCTTAATTTATTATTATATTTAGGTGTACGCTTGTATTTACTTTGGAGGACTAGAAATAACCTCAAGGGTTCACTTCTTTTTTTATGCTTCTTCGGTTTCGTCCGAACACTACTCTGTAGGCAGGCGGTCGCGTTAACGAACTCGAAGGATAAAAAGGGGGGGTGTGAGTTGGGCCAATGCCATCGCCCACTCCAGTGGGAAGGATCGGGATGGAAGAGTTGAAGTGCGTTACCCATATGGGTATTTTTACACGATTGGATAGGTAGCTGCATGACGGCTAGAACAGAAAATGGTATTAGTGTGTGGAAAAAAAGCGCGAAAGCGGGAAAAAACCACTTAATCTGTAACACCTAAGTGCTATGTTTGAATATTAGCAGTAAGAGAGTAGGAGGGATATATAGGTTTCAAGAAAATATGTACTTAATATGTACTTAAATATGCACTTTCATGAGGAAGTCTATCTCCAACCAAGCAGATGAATGTTCAACTAAAAAGATTAATTTTGTACCAAAAAGTTTATTTTTTATCAAAATACATGAATTTCCTACCAAAATGTTCAATTTTTACAGGAATTTTCAACCTAATGATTTAATTTTCAACAAAATAGTTAAAATTTCAACAAAACGAATTTTCAACCAAGAAGAGTACATTTCTACCAAAAAAGATCAATTTTAAACAAAAAAAGGAATAGTTAGATTTTTAATAAAAAGAACTAATTTTCAATTAAAAAGATTAATTTTTAACCAAAATGAATTATTTTCTACCAAAAAAAAATTGATTTTTAACAAAATGCATGAACTTTTAACTAAAAGGATTAATTTTCTACCAGAAAGATTTTTTTTTTTTATCAAAATACATGAATTTTCAACAAAAATTTTTGACAAAAAATATTAAAGTTAAATTTTCAGTTACAATAATAAAGTTTTTGATATATATTTTTTTTTAATGAAAGAAATGAATTTTCAACCAAAAAGATTTTTAGAGGAATCTTCAACCAAAAAAATGAATTTTTTAACCAGATAGTTTAATTTTTAACCCAAAAAGAAACAATTTTGAATAAAATAGATTTATTTTTTCTACAAGATATTTAAAATTTCAACAGAACAGATGAATTTTCAACCAAGAAGATTAAATTTCTGCAAAAAGATACATTTTAAACGAAGAAGGGAATAGGTTAATTTTCGATAAAAAAAAATAATTTTCAATAAAAAAAATAATTTTCTATCGAAAAGATGAATTTTCAACCAAAAAGACTAATTTTTAGCAAAATACATGAATTTTCCACAAAGTTGTGAATTTCCAAGCAGAGGAATGAATTTTCAACCAGAAAGGTGGAAATCAAACATGGAATATTTAAATTTTCAGTGAAAAAAAATTCATTTTCAACACACAAAAAAAACGAATTTTCAACGAAAAATTAAAATTTTTAAATAAATTAATTTTCAACTAAAATAATGAATCTTCAACAAAAATAATGAATATACAAGGCTTTTCAATTTTATATTAAAATAAAAAAAGTTCATGTAAATCGCACTTTTTTGGATTTTTCTTCATCGAGTTAAATCAAGTGCAATCTGGGTTCAATTCAAGAAAAGGAATTGCGCAGTTGCCACAAGATCTGGTGGAGCTGAACTTCGATAAATTATTCCTGCTGTCGACCAATCGCGAGAAAGCCACGTCGTTGCCGGAAAATGTCGTGGGAAATCCCGTGAGAATTCTCTACTCGACATTTTCATTTGAGACCTGATCCACGAATGAGAGAGAGAGAGAGGGAGAGAGAGAGAGAGAGAGAGAGAGAGCGCGAGAGAGAGGGAGAGAGAGAGAGAGAGCTAGCAATTTATCGATTTTAATAAATATAATATCGCCCGAATTTTCACATATACAGTGAAACCTGCATTTAGCTCCCCTGGATTTTGCCCTTCCGAGAATTGATGCCGCGCCGTGGGGATACGTGAGGGACATTTGCGGAGGGATGTGCGGTGTGCACTCAGGCGTGATAAAACAGAGGGAGAAACAGGAGAGAGATAAAACAGGAGAGAGACAAAATAGTTCCGAGTCTCTGGATTTAACGCCAAGGTCAGCCCCTAAACCGACGCTAAATACAGGTTCGACTGTATTTTCAAAAAATCTTAAAATCCCGAAAAATCCGAAAAAATTAAGATTTATTTTTAAAATAAAAATGTTTTTAATTATTGAATAAAATTTCTTTGTAATTAAAAAACAATAAAAATTGTTATTGCCTTCGATCTCTCTAGTAGCGTAGTCGTTAAAGCTCCCGACCGGCAATTGGAAGACGTGAGGTTCGATTCCCACCGGAGCGAAGGAGAAAGATCTTTTTTCATTAATAAAAAATGTTTAATTCCTAAAATCTAATTTTTTTTTAATTATTTTTTCTCAATGATTCCGCTTAAAACTTTCTTTGAGGTCATCCATCGAATTGGGTAAGACAATTTTGGAGAGTAGAAAAAAAATTGTCTATCCAAATACATCAAAACTTAGAGGAAATTCCAGCAGAAATTCGATTTATAATAAAATAGAGGAATTTAGATTGAATAGTTGATTTTTCAACCAAAATTATTAATTCTTTGCAAACAATATGAATTTTCAAAAAAATTGAGTTTTTATCTAAAAAAGATCAATTTTAAACAATGAAGGGCGATAAAATGAATAAACATAATATCAGATTTCATACTGAATAGTTGATATTTCAACCAAAATTATTAATTTTTGACAAAAAGGGATGAATTAAAAAAAAAAAGTTTTCATCTAAAAAAGATCAGTTTCTAATAATGAAGGAATAAAATAAATTAACATAATATCAGATTTCATACTATTTCCCCTATTCCCATCTCTTCTCGTTTTTTAACAAATTTATCTTTTTTACCCTGTTTTAAAAAAAAAATTTCCCCTTTTTCCTGTTTGTTCGATTTAACTCGAACTGAATTAATAGAATTTATTTAGAAAATCGAAATTTAAATTTAATTCAACTGACTACTACAAAATATTTTTTGGTTGAAAATTCAACTTTTTTATTTGAAATTCGCCCTTTTGGATAAAAATTCAACTATTTTGGTAGAAAATTGGACTATTTGCTTCAAAATCAAAATGCAAAATTATTTTTTCATGAAAATTCGTATTTTCAGGAAATATAATATTATTAATAATTATGATAAATTGTTTAAACAATGATTTTGTTAACTTGAATTTATTATTACTTCACTTCAAATGAAAATTGGACAAAAAGCCAGAAATTAAAAAAAACGCATCTTTCTAGTATTATTCAAATATAATATTATTACTAATTATAATAAATTGTTTAAAAAATCACTATTATTAACATTGATGACCTGTCACTTCCCTCTGATTGAAAATTGGACAACAAATGGAAAATTTGTGAAAAAACCGCGTCTTTCCAACTCTATTCTGTGAGAATATTGCTAAACACAATAATAAATTTTTTAAACAATTCATGAAAATATCAAACTTTCAGTATAAAGTAATATTCCATGTATCAGAAACAATTCGCATTAAAGAAACTGCAAAAAAATCATAATTAGCGCCAAAAACTCGCAAAATCCATTTTTTCACTTATGAGGTTTCTTTGAGACCCTATGAAACAGACTTATGCGGGTGATATTTAAAAAATGGTATTTTACTCGTATTCTATGGCTGATTTATTTCTTATGGTGAATGCATGTTAAACTTCATGGGGCTTGCGGCACCCCTAAATATCATTTTTTTCTTAAAAAAAAAATGGATTTATTTTTGGGTGGATTCAAGCTAATTTGGAGAGTGTCCCGATAAAAATTGTAAAAAAAAAAATTTTTTGAGTTGAAAATTCAATTATTCATCTCTTCCCTCGAAAATTCAACAGCTTGTTTGCAATTGTTTCTCTCCCTTGATGACTGAAAAATCTTTTCAAGTTGAAAATTAAACTCATGTCGAAAAGTAGTTTTTTGTTGTTGTCAAATTCAACTGTTTCTGATTAAAAATAAATTTTTTTGGTTGGGATAACAACTACTTGATTTTTCGTTTAGAATTCATCTTTCTTGGAATGAAAATTTAGTGTTGTAAGTTGAAAGTTGAACTCTTTTATTAAACATTAATTTTTGTTGGTTCAAGATTCATCATTTCAATTAAAAATTCATCTCTTTGGTTGAAAAATGAACTATTTCGTTGAAAATTCGTTTTTTCTTTAACAGAAAATTAATTTTGTTTTTTTAACTGAAAACGTAATTATTCCAATTGAATATTCTAACATTATAGTTAAAAATTCATCTCTTTAGTTGAACTTAATAAAAAATTTAAAATTTAACCATCCAATTTCAGGTTGAAAAACTACCATTTTTAGTTGAAATCTAAACTATTCCAGTCAATGATTCATCCTTTTAGTTGAAAATTTATAAGCTTAGTTGAAAATTAATTTTTTGACCGAAAATAGAAACTGAAAAATTGAATTTTTATGTTGAAAATTCAAATTTTTGGTTGAAAATGGAACTACTTGGTTGAAAGATAAACTTCTTGTTAAAAATTGATCTATTTTACTTAAAATTTATCTACTCCAGTTGAAGATTCATCTATTCCAGCAAAAGACTCATCACTTT